>GL501532.1:1753416-1783054 GCA_000149185.1 Mayetiola destructor | reverse complement strand
TTATAGAGTCCAGGTTCTCGATCCATTGAAATTTCCATTTTTCAATTTGCATGACCGAATGCTAAGTGCCGATACATGAATACCGTATAGTTTAATGTTTTTGTTATGTAATTTTGCATTATTTTCATATCAAAATAGAAAAACGATAATAATACAATAATAAACTGAGACAGATATCTTCCATAAAATCTGCATTTTACTTTAAACATCTCGAATAAAAACTTTTCAATATTGAATATATTGAATATCTGTGTGTATAATGTACGCTGTACGCATAGTACAATGTCAGTCCATCCAAACTGTATTTAGTGAAAGCAAAACGAACGCAAAATGACCTAAAACATTTTCAATGGATCGTCGTTGATGTTATAATAAATAATAATCGTTCGTTGCATCCTGATATGAAAATAATATTATAAATATGAATGCTATCAGTTCAATTTTATGGAAACGCCTCTCTTGACCTATCTGATCATTAAAAAAAATATTAAATTGAAATGCATCAATTCTCCACAGTGAGTGATGATTGCATTACAGTTCACTCAAATCCATTATGCTTATGGTTGGTTATCTGGGGTTACCATGATCTGTTTATATGATTTCAATGTGATGGTTAATGTCAGTGCATATGAAATGTGCAATGTGCAGTGGTCCATGCCATGAACTGCTCATTTGAATTTGTTAACAAAAAACTATAATAAAATGTTCAATGTCATTTTGAGCTTAGCAAATGTAATATCATTTTTGCATAGCCAATTCACATTCATTTTGAATAATGGGCACATTGACTTTGGGCGGCTTTAAGTGTAAAATCATTGGTTCGTTTACAGGTATTTCCGTTTTCCTTAATCGATTCAAGCTACAACAGCGTCAGCCACAGTTCGACGGAATAACATTAATAATAATCAAATCAATGCATGTTTATGGAAACATTTCACATAGTGAATATGTTTGAAAATGAAAACCCGACGAGGATTCAATCCAGTCCATTAAATAATGTTGAACGCAATCATCATATAATTTTTTACTTTTTTTTTATTTTTTGCTTCTCTCATGCTGCCAAGTGCTACGGACGCGTCAACCTAATGGACAACATTCGATCAGCATTTGACACACACACACACACACATACATATTCACATGTAGTATGAACATTGAACACGAAATATGATATATTTATTGCATGTAGTCGGTGCATATTGTCTGTGTGTATCATTAAAAACGGATTTTTCTTTAGCATTTCCATTAGTTTGGCTTCAGTCAAATATTTTGATGAATGATGATGATAAAGGTGGCACAACAAAATAGCATTATATTAACAGCATAATAACAACAACAACAAAATCAGGCAGCACGAGACAAAGCTCGGCTATGATAATCCCCGGACAGGTAGTTTTTTCTTCTTCCTCTTTTTCTTCTTCTTCTTCTTCTTCAAAAAAAAAAACTAGCAACAAAAACGATATGAAGAAACGGAATACAAAATAAATAATAAGATTCACTTACAAAATACATTTGCAATATAGGAATAGGATTTAGTCAGATAGATTGCTATTTAATATTTATAGAGAGCATGATAGCGTGTGAATAGTGAATGAATATACAGGAGGTTATTTAATTCCATCTCAATATTTCGCATACGTTATCCTTGAGTTCAGGAGAACAAAAAATTTTAGATACATTTTTTCCGTTTAGAACAATTTTTCCGAGAAATCGCTCCTCAATTCAGATTTGTTTTTTCTCTGGATTTCTTTTTTTTCTTGAAATTTTCAAGCACAAAATTCTCATTTAAGTTGAAATTTTGGAGAATTTTAATTCATTCAAATTGAAAGTTTTTCTTGATTTGGTGATAAATTGAATCATTTCGTCATGAGTTGTAGTTATGCGTGTAACATTTTAACTTTAGATAGAGACAATGACATCAAACCAACTTAATTAATATTCTTTCATCCCCATTCTCTTCGGCTACTTCTTCGTTTGTTCTTTCGACTTGTATGATATCCATTCGATGATAGTACAGTAAAGTCTCTATAAAGATACCACTCTCCGAAAGGACCATTTTTCATTTGTGAACCACTTGGTTGGCATCCAATGTGGTCCTTTAGAGCAACTATAATGTATTTTCGAGCCGCGAGCTTTTGTGAATGCAATTGAATAGATTTGTATTGCACACTGGTGTGTTTTGGGTATCTCTGTACAAATGATTGCAATAGAATTTAATGGATTTCCTACACTTTTATCATTCACATTCGTTCATCTTCCGGTTCATTCTCATCTCAGTGACAGCCAACTTTTAACATATTTCAGTTTTTAGTTCAGTATTCAGTACTTACTAATTTAACAATAGCAGCCGGACGATATTCATTTTACTTTATTCGTTGCGTAGAGCATCGTAGACAATGAGTTAAAATTGGTATGAAATGGAAGAAGAAAAAAAAGCAACAGCTTGACATGCGAAGTTTTTTGGTTGACGAACATGGATAATTGAATTTGAACATTTTTGACAAAATTGTAGATTACAATTGCATGCATGGTCACCTATTGCATTATATCTAGCACAAAAATTTCCTCATTTGCGCTAAAAATTCCAGTTTAAAAATAAGTTTTTCATGGTGTGATGGGGTAAAACGGATGAGCACGAAACATAGAAAAAAGACAACAAATTCAAATGGGTGATTCGAAACTTGACAATGTTAATTAACAAATCGAAATCTAATTATGAATGCTCGTTTTGGTGAATGTATGACGAGAGTGCATGGAAGGGCTTCACTTAATTCAAAACATACAAATCGTGAACAACATTCGACATTTTTTTCTTCGTATTTTTTTTTTTTTCATTCTTCTTTTGTTTCTCGTCATCAAGTAAAACGATAAACAATTTCAATATTCAATCTCGGTCACATGTAATTTGAGATTTGTTGGTCTCGTTACCCAATTTCTCCGATTCGATTGAATTTTATGCGATGAATTTCGTTGATTTTGGAAACTTTTTGTTTTGTTCTGAACGATGTGTTGATGGCATTGATGAAGGAAAAAAAAAACTATCACTGTCATCTGTTGATTCAATTCAATCCGATCCGATCCAATCCAAATCACCAAATGACCTCATTTAATGTGCCAGCACACCGACCAACACGATGTTTATTCATCGATCAGAACCGACAAGATTCATGTCTGTCGAATATCGAATGTCTTATTATGTCGTATATGGAATGAATGCTAATGACAACAACAACAACAGCCACAACTAAAAATGTATAAATTTTCCCTCTTTCATTCGGAAATTTGAATGGAATGTCAATGAAAAATAGGGAATTTATTTCAATTCTTTATTACTCTGCGGACAAATAAACTATAAACATCGACATGAGCATGAAACACATGATTATTTCTCTTTTTCTATTCCATGATGATGAGAAATCGGAAATGTGGTGTTTTTTTTTTTCTTGAAAAAAAAAAAAACTGCAACAATTGAAAAATAAGCATTGAGTGAGTCGCTTTCGATTTGCTCCAGTTTTTAGTTCATTTCGGATGCGAGTTGAGGACTTCCGAGACATAAGTCGTCTGAATCAATGGAGGGAATGCATTTCGAAATAATGAAAAGGAAAAAAGAGAAACAATTGATAAGGGCTTGGAAAAAAAGTTTTTCACCAAAGACGTTGAAATTTCCCCTGTGCAATGCTTTCTGAATATGCCGGTTTTTTTCTTGTGATACCAAGTGAATGAATACCATTGACGTAACCATTTCATCTGTCGATTGGAAATAAAATCACTTAAACAGCACATGCTTTTCAAGCGAGAGCAAAACTACTTAACATAATGAATATATGATTGCATTGTGTACCCTGTATATGTATATAGCATTGCGCAAACGTTTTGATGATTTAATGCATTTTTTATTATGATTCAGATTTAAATTTAATGTTTTTTTCACCTTTGATGGATTTTCTTTTATAGTATTTCATCGATACATCAGCAATCACTGATTATTATCAATCACCATGATGTCTCTCTGAATTTTGCCTTTCGGTATGGCATTTATGGTGAACAAAGCCTTCGGATAATTCACTTTGAATTATTAGACAATGTTTCACTGCCATAACGAACAGCAAATGGACGCAATATTCGCAAAACAAAAGAAAATAATAAAATATTTAACGTCAGTTTGCAATCGTCCTTCGGATCTCAAGTGCTCAGTGCTCATTCTTCATTTTGCACTTCGCTATGCGCTATGCGTATTGTGTTTGCACATTACATAAATTTGGCGATGGCTTAGACAAAGTTTTTGTCAATACAATTCCTATTTCTTGAATTCAAGATTCAAGATTCGGTATCCTTCTTCCTTACAAAACGATTGCATATGAAAATGAATGTGGCTCTTACTAGGCATCGAGACACCTGTCCTATTTTAATGGTGTTTTCATTTTTGCCCATTCGGAAATTGCCTTTCTTTTGTCTGTTTTGTTGTTGTTGTTGCTGTTTTTTGTTAAATAAACAATAGACACAGACATAGACATGGTGCATGGAATATATTAGCATTGGCATAGCCAATTTAAATTGCAGAAATCTATTGCAATGTGAAACGAATGATGTTTATTTGTTTTAGTTTAGTCTTCAGCTTTTAGTTGCATTTTTGGATATATCGGAATTACAAAATCGTCGAGGTAACTTATGGGAAAGGTATAAAAATTCCAGCGATGTTCGATGTTCGATACCGGTAGCTGGTAGCCGGTAACCGGCAAACGGCATGAAACATAAAAAACTGTTCTTGTTTACATTGGCATTTTGTTATCGTTGAAAGTAAAGCAGGAAAGGAGAATATTTTCTGAGCTTTTGCGCTTTCAAAATTTAAATTCATGCTCAATATATCGTGTTGACAGAAACGAGCGATAAAGGGTAAGAGACTGGCTTCTATCCAGTAGAACATACATGTCATGAACATAGATCTGACTGGGCTCTGAATCATTTATTGTTGAAATTTCATATCATTTGTATTTGCTTTGTTCGAATTGATAGTTGAACAAGTGATACTTGAGCCGCAGAAGATACTTAATAAGCGCTCACAATGAACTGCGAATTCGATTGTAAGCAAAATAATAAAAAAAAATCGGTCGCTTATTGAGAGTCCGAATTTTTGCATTCGCAATTCTGCCCAGCCCTGATACCTATGAACAATTAGAATATTTATTCCTTGGTATCTTGTATGGCAAATGTATTTTTTTGATAACCTTGTGTTAAAAAAAAATAACACGTTCAATTTCAGATGATACAAATTTGAACAAAGTTTCTATTATTGTCTCACGAAAAAACAACCATCTTCCAAAAAAGTAAATGAATTAATTTACAAAACAGACATGTTTTTTACATTCAAACGCAAATATACAGCAATACGGCATTCAGATCATCTCTAATTTGAATTTCTTATATTCGATTGGAAATCATACCTGTAAATGTAATTTTTTTTCACTGACAAACATCATCAAACAGAGGAAAAAACATTTTGGTGAATTTTTGCTTTTTGACTGATATCTAAACATTTCCAGTATATTTTGTACGGAAAAGAATAAAATACAAATTAATGTCGAAAATTAAACATTTGTCAACACAAATAAATGAAAAAAAAAAAAACGAATAATTTGTAGTCGAATAATAGTATAAATATATCATACTGAATTCATTCCACATCATCAGTTACAAGATTTTAATAGTGATGTTATCGATATTACTGAAACTCAGTTTTGGCCTATTGCTTTTCAATGCAATCGTTGTAAGTGGAGAAATTGTTTTTGTTGATTGAAAGAAAAAACCCCCCAAATAACTATGTTTATTTGGTAGATTCATGGCGTTGATTCGAACGAGGTGGAACATGGCAGTGATGAGTTGAACGCATTGCTCACTCAAAATGAAAAGATTGATGGCTTATTCCAGCAAGTCGAAAATGGTTTCATAAACAAGGGCGAATATGGCATCGTTCTCGAAGGTTGGTCAAACACGTTTTATTCGGGAAAAAAAAAAATTTCAGATATGGCTAATTGATTGGATTAATAGGCATTCGCATCAGTGACAAATTACAAGTAGCCATGAAATTCGTGAGAAAGGAATTCGGTGACGCAGCCAAAAGAGAATATGAAATGTATACATATTTAAAAGCTACGTGTAATGAAACAGACGTTAGAAAGTTTGGATTTGCAAATGTCTATCATTATAATGAAGACTGGAATGGCTACTTTTTGACGATTCTGTCCTTCTTTAGTTGGGGGAATCTGCTCAACAAAGAAAACAAAGTGTATTTTAATCATTCAGTTGGATTTTATGACATCAATACACTCATTGTGCTTAGAGACTTTGTAAGTTTGTTACGTTGCCCTTAATTATAATACGGTAGTATTATTTGTTGACTCTGTTAAGTGGATTTCATTTTTTTCTTTTTTTCGCATATTCATATTCATCAGGTACGCCAATCAAAATATATGCATAGCTGCAGAATTAAACACAACAATATTCAGCCTGAACACATTGTTCTACGATGTGATCGATCTTTTTTGATCAATTTCAGCAAAGGTTCAAAGACACATTTTCCCAATCCTCGCGGCTCATCAAAGTTTGCTTCGAGGCGTACACACAATAACCAAATAACGACACCAATTTGTGACTGGGAAAGTTTTCTATATAGTTTATGTTTTATTTCAAATGTGGAATTGGGCTGGTTTTTTGACTCAAAATATGAGAATATGAATACTGATGAAGCTGACAAAGAGTTCAAAGAGATGAAGGAAAAAACGAATATTACGGTGTGTACTCAAAATGGAATTTTCAATTTTGAAATTTGGATTTGAATTAATATTTAATTTTTTTAATCAGGAAATAATTAAAAAGGCATTCAAGGAGGACCTGCAAAAGGTGCTGATTGAATTTTCAAAGGAGATATTCGAAAGAGAAAAAACTATTCCAGACTATGATAAATTATATGAGAAGATAACCAAAGCAATTGGCCCTGAATTCATGGCAACGTTTACATGGCTTGAGGGCAGCCGTACGAACGTACGCTTTCACAACTTGATTAATTTTTTTGATATCAAGAAAGATATTGTGTTACCACCAGACGATCATGAATATAAATATCCAGAAGTCAATTACAATAAATTTACTCCGACAACAACAAATAAAATCACTTAAAATGATTTTGTAGAATTGAAAAAAACACAATGAAGAAAGAGGTCCTTTATCGGAATGTAGCGAACATTCATATCAGAAATAAATAATTAATTTCGAATTTTTTTGAATGCGATGAATTTTGTATGCGATGAATTGAATTCGATAATAAAAAAGATTTAGAATGCAAAGAAAAATCCTTATGTTGTCTTTATTTGAACAAAATCTTAACTCTTATTGTATACGGGGTAAGTGTAAATGTATTATGATTTCTATATGGGCACACAATAGAAAGTCATCCATTTACATCTTAATTTAGCACAGAGGAATAACAGATGCAAAGCCCTTTTGTTCCTGCTCTTTGGCCGAAAAATGCTATGCCATTTTGGGCCGATTCCTATTCTTTTCCACTACATTTTGTACGAAAAAAAAAATAAATGAAAACAAAACACATTCAAAAATAAACTCATCTCAATAATAGCATGAAATCAATGGTTCGCTTGAGTGGCTTGAAAGTCTAACGAGTTGTATTGGCATTCGAGATGATGCATGATTGTACACAAAACAATAATGTTTCCATCTTCATTTTATCAAAACAAATCCGAATGAGAAATCAAATACAACAATAGCCAAATAATGCACAAAAAAAAAGAAGATAATAATAGAACAATACAACGTTGAGTTTATTTTGGTTTATTTTCAGGTCGGTGATACAAAATATTCCATCAGGCTGATTGAAATAGTTTCGAATAAATATCTGGATCAGTTTATTCAGAAACTTTAATATTAAACAATCGTTAACTTGGGAACTGAAGTGGGATTTAGAATCATTTGAAAAACAATTGATATTGTAAAAACCATTTACTTAAAACTATCGTCGATATCAGTGCCAAATCCTTCCATTTTATCTTTCTCCGTTTTTTGTCTTCATTACCCTCAACTCAAGGTGCATTGCATGCGGCAAGTATGCGAGCTATCGGGTGTGGAAATGAATAATGTCGATTTTTTTGGCTTTAAGAAAGCATTTATTTCAATAACAAGATTAATGAACAGATTATCCAATATATTGCCCATCGTTAGCTATGACTTCCTCCCATCTTCTCGGAAGTTTATTGATTCCTCGCTTAAAGAAGTCCTCATCTTTTGAGGCAATCCAGTCGTCGACCCATTTTCGCACTTGTCCGACATTTTCAAATTGTATATCGGCCAGGCTAATTTGCATCGATCGGAACAAATGATAATCAGAAGGAGCAAGGTCTGGAGAGTACGGGGGGTGATCCATTTGATCCCAACCAAGCCTCTCTAATTTTTCTTTAACGATGTTTGCCCGATGAGGTCTGGCATTGTCATCGTGGAACAGAACTTTGTGGTGTTTTCTCGCTATTAATGGTCGTTTTTCGTTCAGTGCATGTGCCAAATTGGTCAGTTGGTGTCGGTAGCGATCAGTTGTGACCGTTTCATTCGGTTTTAACAGCTCATAATACACGACACCTGTCTTATCCCACCAAGTGCACAGCATAACCTTCTGGCAATGAATATCGCGTTTTGGGAATAGTTTGGCATTAGTTCAATTCGAACTTTGTCAGAAATTTGTATTGAACGCATCATGTCTTGGATAAAACCAGGTTACCAATATAATTTAATCAAAGTATCAAATTGTCATCGACAACATTGAAAATGATTTTCTATTTTTGGATTGAATTGAGATAAAAAATTGAATGTTATTGGTAACTCGTTATCAAACTATTGATGTTTATGGTGTTACTTAAATGGATTCCAAAGGACCAACAAACCAGAAGATAAACTCAGTTTTTTAAAAATCGATTCGGCTTCCAATAATGATGATTGTTCAATTTTCAAGATGTTTGTTTTGTCTTGCATTCTGTTAGTTTTTAAAATTCCAAAATGTGATAACCATATACAAAGCGATGAGAAGAGAGAAAAGATGGAAAACAGTGTTCGATAGTATGATAACTCTTTTCAATGATCGAAAACGCCTTCTGCAATTCGATTTTTATCCATTGAAATTGCGAACTCCGTAACGAAATGTTCTTGTAAACTGAACACAAATGTTCAATGTACATGCTGGCTGGTTGCTTGGTTGGTTGAATTGTTGAATGTCAAAGTTTTCGTTGAAGAGTTTATTTATTTGTTTATTATTATAACATTTATACTCTTACACATCCTTGCGATTGCGGAACCCACAAAAACCGAAACAACTTTTTTCGTCTTCGAAAAGTCGATAGAATCGCAAAACTTGGAAAAAACTTACACTACGTAAATAAATTGTTGCAATTGCCTAAGGGTGAATGGTGAACCGTTAAAGTTTTCACCGTAGAATATCTATTATGCGTTGCATGTTGCATACAATGAATACATTATCAAATTGTGAAAAAAAGAATTCAAATCACAGTTTATTCACATTGAGCTACAAATTATCATTATATTTAAAACATTTTCATTTCGATGCAGTCCCAGAGTTGAGGCATTGTTGAAATTCATCGGCAATGATTTAAGGCTCTTTCTTTTCCTTTTCAAAATTTTTTCTAAAAACTCTATGAAAACTTTCCGAGCAATTAATATCAAGTTTAAATGATGGAACTAATTAGCTACTGGGAAATGAAGTTTTTTGGTTTTTCTTCTGATCAGCTTTTGTATTTGAGGAAAGAAGATTCGGATTGATTTTAGTCTTTTAAACAATATAATAATAATGATTGCACAATCGTGTCTATGGCCTAGGTTTCAAATAATTTCACGCCAGGATTTTGAATTCTAAGTGATTTTGAACAATAACTAATTATTATTACGATAATTCGAATAGATCACCAGCATCCAAAAGGATGATGCGCGGGTCTATTGAATGATTGAAATATTTGTACAAAATGAAATTATTGAGCACCAACAACAATGGTCTTCAATCAAAACGATTAGATAAATGTTCGATTATTCGATTCACTCGTATTGTATGGTGTATAGTTACGGTCAATGGTCAGTCAGGGCTTCGTTGATTTGCATCATTTTTTCAGAATCCGAAGATGCTGGTGGGATTAGGCATTCGAGTTTTTCACATTCATCAATACAATTATGATAGTTTTAGGCAAATTTGCCTTAATTAAGTGAAAAGCGGGCAAATTCTATTCAAATATATGCAATTTTTATGTCCTAATCAAAACCAAAGATGCAATTAATGCCAATCCATTTGATAGCACACAAAAGTGTGTGAGTTGTTTCATGTTTGTATTTTTTGGGCGGGTACCGGTATTCACGTCGAGCACCGAATTCCATTCGTCATCATTTCATTTGCATTTGCAATTTATCCCATTTTTTTTGTTTGTTTTTTGTTTTGTCTTTAGCAGCAAGTCAACTACATTGGCTATTAGAAATCCATCGCACCAAAATAATTCCATCTAAATCTTATCATATATGTTTTGTTATATTGATGGTCACGGTTGGAATCGAATGCGCATGATCGCATTTTTGCCATCAAATATATGTGAACATTGTGTTTGTGTCTGACTGACTGAGAAACGATATGGTTTCATTCATTTTTATCATTTTTTCTGCTAAAACATTCCATTCTATAATAATAATAAGAACAATAAGAATAATCAATTTAAGAGCTGCTCGAATATTGAGCTGATTATTTATTATTTATTGGCAATTGAAAATGCATTGCAATTTGTAATTTGCCGATACCGTTGTTGGGGTCATCACTTGTCCCCCGTAACAATTGGATGTTTTCATTTTTTTTTTTTGTATCAATTTTGTTGGTGCATTTGTTCAATGTTGACCCGATTTCCGATTCAATTTAAACTAACAATAATAGAAACATTGATTTGTAATCAGTTCATTTGGTGTGGTTTTTTTGTTGTTGTTGCATTTGTTTGTATCAATGTCAATTCTTGGAATGCAACAACATACAACAAAGATCATCTGAAATTCAATGCCTGTGGTGCCTGGTCTAGCAAATTTTATGTTTATTTCAAATCAAAAATGCTGAATTAACACACATCGAATGCACACTTTGAAGCAAACACATTATATGCCATTATGTACAATGTACACGTAGCACGATCACATATTGAAAATGTAGAATGACACGAGAAATAAATAAATGAAATTCCTTATAAATTTATGACTGGCTATGTGCACAATTTCCCCCTTCGTGTATCTATTCAAATGCCGGAGCCTAGAGATTACATAAAGAGGGGTGCTTTCTCACCCATTGTGAGAAATTTGAAAAATAAAATTCATTTTATTGCGTTGCAATGAATAATTCTCAATAAATATTTTCTCATTTTCAATTTCTCGAACATTTCCGAATGGTCTAACCTCATCTGAACATTGAACATAATACATGTTACATGTGCCATAGAGAAATATCATGGGTGGGCATTAAATTTCTGGATTATTATCATAACATGATAGTTTAATTACACTATAAATGGATAAAGCAATTTTATTCGCGTATATTGTTAAAGCAATAGCTAATGGCACATCACATTACACCAGGTGCATGCTTTAGCTTCATATTTATTCTTCTTGTTTTTGTCTGCTTCTTTTCTTTTCTCGCTTGTTTCGTTTAATTTTCCCGTCGAATTTTAAAAATACATGTTATTTAACATTCACACACACACACAAACACACAGTCATGCATACATAGTCAGCGACCGCGAGCCACTTGTTTTGCGAGAAAATGTCCAAGGTTTATTTGTTAATTTGTTTGATGAAAAGAAAAAGAAGGCAAACAGTGCAAAAAGTCGCATCCAAAGTTCAAATGATGCTCGAAATTGATTAATTAACTAATTCACTATAGTATCAAATGCCAAATGCCATATGCGGAATGCCTGTTTATCATATTTTCCCTCAAAATAAATAGTTTGGATTATATTTTTCGCTTGAAAACTTACCATGTTCAAAAATGAATGCGGAAAGAGAGAAGATTGTGTTGTCAATATCTGGTGCCTGCAAAAAAGTGTAGCATCAATGTGCAGGAGCTGTCGTTAGCCCACCTGATATGGCTTGCCTGACTGGCTTGCTTACTTAAAACACACTCACACACTTTTCCACTATCAAACTATTTTTTCTTCGCTTTTTTTTGTAATAATTGATATTGTGTGGCGTGGTTCCTCCGACGCACTCTTTCGACTTTGAATCCAAAAATTTATTCACTCACTTCGCTTTTAACTATTTTCTTTTTTTTCGTTAAATCGATTTTCTTCAGCTGGATACTACTCACCAACGAAGATCGCACAATTCCAAGTCTATCGCTTGATGAATTTGTTCTTTTTGTGGATTTGATGCATGCACCGCAAAGAATATTACCAAACTAATGCGAAAAATGTCAATAAACAACAAATATAATCGTTGAAAATGAATGTTTATCGGTTGTGGCGGGGTTATTTATGCTTTTTTTTTTGGTATCGATTTGGTTTCAATGGAATTTTTGCAACAACCAACAATATGATTTTATAAAGAAAAAGATTTTTTCGATTTCAAAGACTGAATTTGGTTCGCCGTAGTCATAGCACACATACTTTTTATTGACACTTTTTACTACTCTTCATTGCTTCTCACCTCGCCGAAACTGACTTGAGTGACGACAGTCCAAAAATGTATAAAAAAATCTACCAATGAATTTGATGTGCGTTTAGTTCAGCGATAAATAGTTTTTTTTTTTTTTTGGTAATTCACAGATTTTTTGCTTCGTTAGGCTCTTTTTGTTGTTGTTTTTGTTGTGATTATGGTGAGTGTTTATGGTGAATGGAAAAACAGAGAGCGTGAGATTCTGGGTTTTTTTTCTTGCCCTTCGTATTAATCGAAAGGGATATACAATTTTGCACACACAAAATAAATGAATGAAGGAGCAAACGATTGTTATATTTTTCTAGTATACTCACGATTGACATTTGCATTTAATGACAGCCGTATAAACCACTACACAGACTAATGCATGTTTATCCAGTGCTGTACTCTGTGTACAGTGTACACCCGACTATAAATGAAAATATTGATTTTTGCTGGTATGAGTGAATATGGATGGCATTTCGTTCAGAATATTTCTCTCTGCGTATGACAACCACTGGCACCATCTAGCGCTCGGTTAACGTATTCAAAATATCTGTATTGATTTTTTTTCTATGGTTTTTTCGTTCATACTATCCATTGTTCGCAGAGTTTAGAGTTTCCGATGGGCTGCTTTTTATGGAAAAGAAATAGAATAAAATCAAGAGCAATCATTTTTTCTTCGGTTTCGGTTGCTTGTTTACTTTTATTTTTTAAATTTTAATTTATTTTTATTAATGATAATAATTAAATTTTGTTTTCTTTTGTATATGGAATTTCAAGAGCCTTAAAACTTCAAATTCGGCTAATGTTACATTGATCGGAAATGTTTGCACAATTTCAAATGAACGCGAACTATGTGTTTCCATTCAAAGAAAATTGTGTCCCTTCCGTCCGTTACAGTTAATTATTTATTTATTGGTTTAAAAACAATTTGATGATCTGATAACATTTTCAACCAATTTTTGATCGTTTTTCGTTTTAGTTTCAACAATTTGATGGGAATTATTTAATTGTATTAATTGAATACTGAACTTGTAACCGATTTACTCTTTTGCTATTTCATTTTCTTTCTTTCTTTCTTATTAATTTGTTGAAGGATTTTATTTGGATTTTTCGAAGAAATGCAGAAAACTAAACTCTCGAAAATCGAAATTCTGGTCAAAATGAACAAAAATTTGTTTTTTTTTTTGCCTGAAGACCCAAGTCAAAAATGCCAGGAAAATGGAGAGAAAAAACTAAAACAAAATGTTCATCTAAAAACTCCTAATTCCTAACAACGATCTTTTTCTTTAATCTTAAATTCTAATTCATCCAGTCAGTTTCGTTTCAGAAATTACGGTTGCATTATAATAATTTGATATATTTTCATTGTCCAAAAGTCAAAACCAATATTTTCCATCGCTTTTGGATAATAAATTGAATATGTAAATGAGTAAAAGCCACAAAAAAAAAAACAATTTCCTATTTTCGATCAATAATGATAATAATACATAGTTCAATATTTAATGACATGCTTTTACAGTTTTGTAAATTTTTTTCACAACAAATTCTTTCCGAAAAATTAAATGAATTTTTCAAAATTATTTTTTATCCCGTTTTTCTTTTTCAGGCTTATTCAACTTGCTACTTAAAAATTCAATATTTTAGTTTCAAGTTGGTTTATTTATTTTGGAAGACAGCATTGCAAGTCGGTATAGTTTTTTTTTATGTTTTATCAAATGTTTGTAGAATAGCGAAATTAAATTTTATATTTTATGTGTTTCTTTTAAATTTGTGAATTTAATTTTTCACATAAGCCAAAGAAAAGTGTTCAACAAAAAAAAATGTTTGTATTATTTTCAATCAATTTCGCATCTCAACGCGAGTGAGAGTACGTGGAAGACATTGATCATTAAATCACCGAAAATTTCAGAATCATTAAAAAAGACAATTCATTGGAAGACAAACGATTCTTAAACTCTAGCCATTACATTGTATAACGTCATCAATGATTAATAAATAAATAATTTATAAAAAGAAAAAACCGAAAGAAATCAACAACTTTCATTTTGGGTCAGGTTTTCTTTTTCTATGTTTTTGAAGCTGAACAGAGCAGCAACGCCGACGATTATATTTCGTTTTTTTTTGTTGGATTTTCACAAAAGGAAATTCAAAAACTTTTTGTGATTAATTGCAAAAATCAAGGAACAAGGAACTATAACTCTATGGATGTATATGAATCGAGATGATGCGATTGTTTTGATAAATATTTTCACACAATTTATCAATCTCTTCATTTTGTATATCATTTGCAATAACATCATGTTAATTTTAATATGAATTTATCGGGCTCCAAACTTTCTATTATTATCCAATTATTATCTGTTATCTGTTATCTGTTATCTGTGCCACAAAAATCAGCATGCTGAGCATATATTGTGTTTATGTGTGGTTGCTGTTTAACTACATATAGATTTCATTTCATTTTCTTTCTTTTTTTTAAATTTTAATTATTTGTTTTGATTTGAACTTAAAATATTACAATTTGCACCAAATCAATCATTTTTATCTTTTCGATTTGTCTACGGAATACTCTTTTCTGGCTCGTTTATCGATGTGAATGCTGAATGTGCATTGTGTTTAATTAATTTACTATTTGAGCTCTCAGCGCTTCTGTTTAAATACCTGTCCATCGAAATAAACCTCAAATACATATATTAATTGAACATACTTGTTATTCTTATTTATTTGTCATATTTTGGAAGACTTGGTTTCAATAAATTTGTTTTTTTTTTATACACAATTATTATCATCGTCGTTATTATTAGTAAGTATTAATTATTTGTCTAATTTTCATTGAACATGGTACATAAAATCTGCCCGACTATTCTTCAGGTAAATTCGCCATGCATCTTTCCATTTTTATAATCATTTTAAATTGTTCCGTTCAATTTAGACATTTTGAGTAGCTCCCATTAAGCTACACACAACGAAAAATATTGTCTCGATAATAATAATATCTTTTTTTTTTGTTTCCATTGGTGTGGCGATTTTCTGGGTATGATGGTAAAAGTTGAGTATGGAAGCCAGTTTTTCTACATTTATATTTGGTAGACAATTGATGATATGGAAAATCCACCAATTTTCAATTCATCGAAATGAATGTGCTTTGTTGGCAAACTGAATTAATGGAGTATAAGCGGCGAGCGTAATACACGGCAAACATTTTAATCAGACTTTGAAATATTTTATCTTTTTATATATAATAATTATAATTATAATCAATACGTTTTGGATAAAACGAAAATTCAACAAATTCGCTTTTGTTTTTTTTTGTTTGCGTTTAGAAAGAAGGAAAAATGTTGCTGGAATTTAAAATGGTAAACCAATTTCGAATGCTTCAATCATAGCATTACCCGAATCATAAATGCCAATCGTACCAAATAGTACACCCAAAAATATAATAAAATAATTCCAGGCACGTTCCCTTTGATCCAATAAATGACCTTTGATTTTCAAATGAAAATAGCATGGCCATATGAATGATAACATTGTACCGGTAAAACTACCAATGAAACCCATTAAAATGGAAAAATGTGGAATAAATATGGCCATCAAAATGGTACCAAGAACAATAGCAACACGAAAACCAAAACCGAATACTTTTAATTCACCATCCAATGCCCAAATGGTTGGAAATGGTGTTTTTGGTTTGCCACGAAAAAATGCCCGTTCCAATAATTCACAAGCCGCATAATATGGCAATGGATAGCTGAGAACTGCTTTGATAACTAAAAAAAAGTTAACCAGCCCTTTGAAACCACTTGAATGTAAATTATTTGTAATCACTTGTTGTGTATCATTTTGAAATGTTAAAAAACATACATAACCAAAAAGAGCTTTAAATATAGCGGCAGCTATATGTGACCAATCTAACATCGATTCGAATTTTGAACGATCAATCATGTTGCCCTCAAGAGTGGGCAAAAAAATTTGTGATGTGTATGAAAATACAATGACACCAAGAGAAATTGGAAAATTTTCCATATCAATGCTCCATTTTACTTTGGCCCATCCCCAATCACCGATTTCCAATAAACAATAGCCAAGTATAATGGCATTTATCACTAAATGGGACATTGTACACCAAAATGATAATACCGACACCATATGCAATGATTTTAACAATCCTAATGGAATCAGGAATATACCGCATAACATCATCCAGGATCTAGATTCCAAAAAAAGAATGAAATTAAGGGTTATTTATTGAAAATCACACACAGAAAAACAAATAGAAATAAACTGACCGTGAATCAAGTGATCCTTCAGGAAATGTACCAGCCATCAAATCACCACAAACGACAACATATAAAATGCATGTCATCAATAATTCAATTATTTGTGCAATACTCACGAGCCGGGCACCAACTCTTGGTCCAAAACATACTTTTGCTATTGATACATAACTGTCACGTACCCGTACCATTTCACCAGTATTTGGATCCGGTTCATATAAGCATTTCACTAAAATCTGATCAAATCAAAAACACAAATTCAATTGAAGAGACAACTGAGAGGGATTTCAATGCGATAAACCCTACCTTTCCCGTGTAACAGCAAATATGAGCGATACCAACCATGGCAATAATGGCCCAATAACCACCACGTAATACAGCAAATGGAAGTGATACTATGAACATACCTTGAATGGCATTCGTTACATTCCAGGCGGCTTGAAATTCATTGATTTTCTCAATTGAACCCCCTTCACCGCCCACAAATGAGCTTTCAGTTGATGCAACACTTGGTTGCCTGCAATAGAAATACATTTTAACAAAATTAAAAACACAAAATAATTTTCATTTCAATGCCAAACGAAAACCAGGAGAAGAAAACAAAAAAAAACAGAAAAAAACAAACAAACCTATTCATATACGTTTCGGATCGTTGATAACCGCTTTCATAATCGCCCATAAATGAAGTCTCTTGTCCAAAACCATCGGCACCGCTGCCATTTTGTTTGAATGGATTCGAGCCACCGAATGGATTCAATTCATGATGTTCCATTGGCCTGGGCTGTTGTTGTTGCTGTTGTTGTTGTTCATCTGAGAAACTAACACTTTGTTGACGTGGTGGAACTGGTGGTGGAGGTCCATGTGGCTGCTCATAGTCACCTTTTCGTGCCTTTTCCGGCATCGTTTGACGCGCTACAATTTTAATCAAATAATAATAATTATGATTTAATGTCGTGGATTGTAAATTTACGCACCAGTTTGAACGGCCACATTTAAAAGATTTTTAACCGGTGGCAGTGGTAATGACCGAACTTTATTCAAAAATGCCATTTTATCCATTGTGTGTACAATTTTTTTGTTACTGTTGTTTTCTTCTTATTTGAAAATATTTCCAGGCGACACGGATTCTTCGTTGTGGTGAATTTACTTTGGATTTTTCGTTATAAAATTTTGAGGTTGTTGGCTGAAGGAAGACTTGATTCAACGATTCGATTTGTTTTGCACTTTGTTTATTACATACGAACGGTGTCAATTATTCTTAAATTTCTTTATTCGAATTATGGGGCAAATGCAACCGGTTGTGAGGCATTTGCCATTCGAATAAAATGTGCGTGTGTCGACGAACCAAAAATTATGTAGAAAAACGCAAGGATTTCGGCTGTCGATGAGGATCAGGTATCAAATATCAATTATGATTAATATGTATCGAACGTCACTTCATTATTTCGTATGATGGCCAGAAAAATGTGATTGAAAATCACTAACCGAACCGAAACAATTTCAAAAATAATAAAAAATTAACCAAACCGAAAAGTCTTAGGACTGCAAAAAAAAACAACAATAATAAATTAAATATGAAACTGGGACAAACACTAAGACAATGGCTGCACCACTGGATCCAATGGAAAGGACAAAAATTTACAACGATAATATTCTCTCTTATTTTTTGTTTTTTCTCGTTTTGATGCGAAAAATGGAACTGAATTGGTTTTTTCTTCTGATCACCGAATCACGGAAAAAGGTGCACAAACGGAACAACGTAAACGTACAAACACAAAAATATTGATTTTGTCGTTGGATTGTAAGGTTGACACACTCTTTACACACGAATGACGATGATGATGCTGCTCTCGATACACTTGCTGGAATGGAGAACAGAAAAATGAAAATCCATTTTTGAACAAAGTTTCTACATCAAATTTATTGAAAATCCATTTCAAATTCAATTTAATTGCATGAATGTGACTTTCTTTTTCCATTTTTTTTGGATTTTAAAATTAATTTAAGTCAAAAAGAAAATGGAAAATTTACCGTTTTTCTACGATTGGCCTGTACTGAAAACGTCTTCACCACACTTTTTTTTACTGATTTGATAATGGAAAAGCCTTTCCAATTGCTTTTAGATGCTACTAGCACCCATACATGGCTGCTATTCGCAACACCATGACACAACTGCTTCATCATTATTTAGCGCTTTTATCGTTGGATGGGTGTTTTTTGGGGAAAAATGACACGCATACAAATACAATTGAATCTTTTTTCCGAACGCATCCTTTTCTCCGTCCGAGAAATGGTGTACATCCATTTGATGATGTGTTTTTTTTCTTTTGGTTCTATTGTTATATGGGAGCATTTTAGAAATGCACCTGCGCACCATTAAACAAATATTGTACTATTTGCCAAAGCGGTGGATACACATAAGATTCCTCCAGGTTGTGTAATTTAGACAAGCATGCGATTAGGTTTGGTTATTCATATCTTTGTTTTGTTTATTTCAATTTCAAGCCATCAGCAGCTGCAAGAAAAATGACTAATTCGATCGTTCAGATTCTTTTATATCTACGTGCCGGTGATTCTATGCTCACATTTGCAAAACTGAATCTTTTATCCGTTGAACTAGCCCATTAATAGCCATTGTTATAACAGTTTTCGTCATTGGTCTGTTATTTATTAGCTACTTGTGAGCAGAGCATATTTTGGTATATGCCGGTAGTTCTTAAGAAGAATTTCAACAAATAAATTTCAAACCCAAAGGAAATTTTTCTCTCGTCTAACGATAAAAAGTCGAATGCGAAGGAATTGCAAAAATGTCACAAATAACCCAAACCACATATTTTGAATGGGAATGTTGACTTCTATAAGCTAAAGAGATAATGATGATGAGTGTCTGTGCTAATTACTTGATTGGTTTAGTTCAGCACTAATTGAATATGGTTTGTCAATGTGCTGGTTTTAAGCTTTGCTTTTGCCATTTAAACATCATTTTAATCCTTTTGTGATCACAAATCCTTAAAAATGCAACTATATGACCGGTTATTCCAACACATATTCTGTATGTTTTAAGTCAAAAAAAAAAATAATAATAATAATGAAATCAAAAGAAAATCTCCAATTATTTAGAAAGATTGTGACTTCTGTCAGAAGCATGAAAACCATCCAATTGTCAAACACTATTACCGAAAATAAGGTTATGTTTACGTATACATATCAGTTGCGCCAATAGATATCAACAAAAATCAAATAATTTCGTTCAAAAAATTCACGACAAAATATCACATAAAAAATGGCTTGTGAGCCGATGGTTTTCTTGTACAAAGAAGTTGAAGGTGATTTACAAAGTGGAGTGATTCAGGCACGAAACATTGGATGCAATGGATTAATAACATCAATTGTAAATCCACAATTTACAAGAAAATTTCAAAATGATAGCGATCCACATGGTTTGGGCCATACAAGATTTACACGATCCGATTTGCTTTTAGATCCAAGCAGTTGGGCTAACCAAATTATTGTTAAATTAACGGAATCAATTGATTGTGATTCGGCGGTAGACACAGTACGAAAATATGGTGAATCGATCATAAGACAAGAAATGGCATTTGCACAGCATGTTGCTAATACCGGTTGCATTATGCTAAAAGTTCACGGAACGGATACAAGTAATTTGGCGGCAGTGGTTGCTGGCAGTTTGAAAGGTATGAGCAAATGTTGTTGTCTTTTTTTTTCTTTCTCGAATAAATGATAATGATTTGTGTCTGTTTTGGCTGAAGGTGCGACCATCATAGTGGAAATTCCAATGGTTGATCCAACATCTCAACGAGACTATTATAATACCGACAATGTGATCGAATTGAACGACACATGGAAATGGTGGCACACATTTCGTTCGAGTACAGAATATCATCCCAGAATTATGATTGCATTAGAAGTGTCAGCTGATTTGCCATCTAAAGAGGAGATTCTACGATGGTTGGGCGAACCAGTTGAATTGCTTATTATTCCATCGAATGTTTTCATTACAAATGCACACAATTATCCAGTTCTGTCGAAGGCACATCAAAATGTAGTTTCAAAATTTCTATTGAAAACCAAATGTAAATTTGTGATCAAAGGAACGGGCGATGAAATGCATCGGCTACAGAATCATGTTGAATATTTGCAAAAAATGTATAAAGACATTGAAACCGATTATATGGAAGGTTATGATGATTTATTAGAAATACCGCTTCAGCCACTAAATGATAATTTAGATTCATATACGTATGAGATGTTTGAAAAAGATCCAGTTAAATATATTCAATATCAACGGGCCATCGAAGGAGCATTAAAAGATAAAATTCCAGCTGACAAAAGGTCAACTACGACGGTACGTCATTTTCGTTTAAATATATTGTAGAATTTAGTTTTGATTGATTTTTTGTTTTTGTTTACAGGCAGTTGTTATGGTGGTGGGTGCTGGTCGAGGTCCATTGGTTCGATCTGCAATAAATGCATCAAAAAATGTTGGAACCAAAATTAAAATTATCGTTGTTGAAAAGAATCCAAATGCAATCGTAACATTAACAGCGTTGAAAGAGGAAATGTGGCCAGATGAAGGTTTGTTTTTTTTTTTATAAATCACAAATTGATATCCATATTTACCTCGATTTCAATCTTGACCATTTTTTCAATAGACTTAACGATTTATGCAAAGGACATGCGGGATTTGGATTTAAGCGAAAAAGCCGATATCATTGTATCGGAATTGCTGGGATCATTTGGTGATAACGAATTATCACCAGAATGTTTGGATGGAGCTCAAAAACATCTAAAACCCGATGGCATTAGCATTCCATGCAAATCAACATCATATTTAAATCCGGTTATGTCACCAAAATTACATAATTCTGTACAAGATATGCAGGGCTATTTTCATCGGACCAAACCGACAATGGCTAATACAAACGCTGAATCGAATTATGTTGTTTATTTACGAAATGTTTTCCATATCACCGAACCAAAGCCAGTTTTCACGTTCGTTCATCCAAATCGAGATGAAATCATTGATAACAATCGATTTATAAAATTGGAATTTAATGCTACGCAAGATTGTGTGTTAACCGGTTTTGCTGGATATTTTGATACAGTTTTGTATGATGATATAGTGTTGAGTACGCATCCATTGAATCATACACGAGGATTGATTTCATGGTTTTCATTATATTTTCCATTGACATCGCCACAATATGTACGGGCCGGTGAAAAGATTTGCGTCAATTTTTGGCGTTGTGTATCGTCGACCAGTGTTTGGTATCAATGGAACACATCGAAGCCACAGCTCACGCATATACATAATTTAAAGGGGCGAGCACATACCATCAACAAATGATGAAAAATGCTGTTTTGTTTTTTGTTTTCTTTCATTTTCCAATTTTTGGATAATAAATTGAATTTCCATTGAATTCTTCAGATCTTTCATGAATACAATATTACACACCGTACAATATTTGAAATTCACTACTATTTATGCAGTCAAGATGGCACCACTGCGATGATTTTGACAGCTAAATTCACATGAGACCAGTAACACAAATAGAACAACACGTGCAGTGCGGTGCCCTAGAAAGAAAAAAAAATGTTACTTAATAAATTGTCTCGGACCATGTTTAATATTTTATTTTTCAAATTTAAGTCAATTCCAGTCATTGTACGTTGGAAAAGTTTCACACACTGTGAAAATTTCAGAACAAAATTCGATTGGGAATTTCGGCGTGACGTGCTAAAGAATACCAATGGTTGCATCTTGTATGATCCATCACAACAATACAGTCCAAGTGAAAAATTCATCCAGAATGATGAAACTATTTTGAATTTGATTGAAATTAATAAATTCTATAAACTCAATGGAAATGAAAATGAAGAATTTCACAGTAAACAGCTGAAAACTGAATTACGTGCATTCGATCGAAAATGTTTTCAAAACTCAAAAAAATGGATAATCGATCAGATTCTATTTGTTTTGGATATATATGATTCATTACAACCAATTAGAACTAATTTTTCAACAGCAACACCAAAATATTGTTTAAAATATCTGAAGGACATTCCAAAAGGTCAACAATTGCAGCTTATGCATTATTTGGCCTATTCAAAAGTGACTATTGACGATTCGCATCAATGGCTAATCATTGAAATACTGATGGACATTTTGGACGATTTATCTGTGGCGGAGGTGAGCTTTTATTGTTCGGCTTTGGTGCGATGTGATGGTCAGGCCAGTGAAAAATACTCAAATCATGTCAAAAAAATCATGAATCATTTGTTACGTCGTGAGCTTCGAGATGAAAATCAAATGGCTATATCGTCCATTCTGAAAGCAATACGAAAACTTTCAACTGAATCGCACATCGACAATTTGAAAGCATTACAAAGAAGGCTAGTGCCATTGGTGAAAAATGCGAATATTATTCAATTATCACATTTTGTGCAATTAGGATTGCCACAACGTGTATTCAATCCAAAATTACTTGAATTAGTTATTGAAAAATCACTTCATTTCATTCGAACCGAACCGAAAGCTTTTCGAATCAAAGATGTAGAACGAACATTGTTGGCCATAGCCACCTACAGATTAAAAACACCAAGCGGAGTTAAAGAAACATTTTGCAAAGAAGTGCAACCATTGCTAAAAGACTCTTTGGATACGCGCTTTCGATTGGATATGATTCAATGCATATCATCATTGGCGATGATAGGTGAGGTTGATGCAGCGCTCATTGATTGGGCACTAAAATATGCAGAAAATGAAAGGATTTCAGTGACTGATGCTCGACATCTGCTTGTAATTGATTCATTTGCAAAAGTGAATCTGAAAGACATTTACAATGGTCATGTTTTATCTGATGAAACATGCTTTGAACTGGAATCAATAGCACAAACTGAAATCAATCATGGTTTTCATTCGAATATGCAAATGGATCTAATGGCAATGTTCAAAATGAACAATCATTATGCGTCAGTTGTTAAGGCAATTCCACATTTCATTCAGTCAGATTTGATTTTTATTTATAATACACGAACCCACAAGACTGTTGAATTTTCGCAACCAAATCAATGCGGATCAATCGTTTATGCACACGAATTATACAATAAACAGCCAAATTTAGTTCCGGTCGCGATTGTAACGTATGGAAAAACGTCAACTTTGCATAGCATTTCTTCACGTGCTGTTATTGGCCGACTCCAAATGAAAATGAATCAATTGAGATTGCTGGGATTCCATATGGTGCCATGGAATGTGAATGTGCTTCAGTGGACCCAAGCCGATTTGGAAGAAAAACTAAAACTATTGCGCGAAAGACTATGGATAGAACAAATTCAACTGATTGATGAGAAAATCGAAGAACAACAAATGTGACAACAAACATTTGCGATCCAATAAAAAGTTTAATTTTGTTTTTAAATGTATTGTTTCATTTTTTACAACTCTGAATTGCTTTTTCAATAACATTGTCGAGTTTTCATATCAATGAAACGAAACCTATCAACAACAACACAACAATTCACCAACCGATTAGAATCAATCTGTCAGACGATTCTTCAAAAATGAAAACCAAAAGAGATTAAAAGTTAAAATGTCCAAAATACAATCGATCGACAAAATATTCGAGAAATATTTGCCGCCTGACGAGCTACGTTCGGTGATGCAAATTGTATACGGAACTAATTACGAAGATGGGTAATTAAAACGAAATTAATTTTTTTTCTTCCATCTAAAAAAAAAAAAAATTTTGCAGTGTTTGTGAATACTTGGGCTCAAGTGCAAATGAGAATTTCGATTTGGAAAGTTATCGTTTCAATGCTAAGCCCCAGAACGGTCGACCCGCTCGAATCATTAGGGTATCGCAAGTTAAATCCTCTTCCGGAACATAAAAGATTGAAAATTTAATGAATAATAATGATTTCACCATTAGGTAGCTGCTATTCAACACTCGATTGTGCTGCCTACATTCGAACCGGTGCAATGTCAGCGAAAAGCTATTTTCGAAAAGGTGTTCACCATGATTGAGACAGCGGCCCATTTAAATGTGAATATCCTTTGTTTGCAAGAACTTTGGAGTGAGTAATTTTAAATATTTTCGAGTAAAACTCAATCACGATGATCCATTGAATTCAGATATGCCATTTGGATTTTGTACCCGAGAAAAGTTGCCCGTTTGCGAATTTGCCGAGGATATCGACACTGGTCCAACTATAAACTTTCTCAAAAATGTTGATAAAATTCAATCAATTTCCCCTCTTTGTCCGTCTTCATAACAAAAACCATTTTCAAATTGTTTGTTCTGATTATAGTTGGCGCAACGATACAATATGGTAATAATATCGCCAATTCTGGAACGTGACTCAAAACATGGTGATACCTTATGGAATACAGCTGTTGTGATATCTGAACTTGGTCATATATTGGGCACCCAACGCAAAAATCATATTCCAACCAATGGTGAATCGGGTTATTATATAGCCGGCACATCTGGACATCCTGTTTTCGAGACAACATTTGGACGAATCGCTGTTTCGATATGCTTTGATCGTCATCATCCTCAAAATTGGTTAGCCTATGCATTAAATGGTGCCGAAATTGTTTTCAATCCATGTGCCACAGTTAGTAAATACATTTCTTATTTAATTAGCCAATTAAAATGGACAATTGTTTTGTATTTGCTATTTAAAGACAGTTAATGAACATTGGTGGCCGATTGAAGGAAGAAATGCAGCAATTGCTAATAATTACTATACAGTCAATTTGAATCGAGTTGGAACGGAAATATTCAAAATTAATGATGACACCGATGAAAAATCATCTGGCAATTTTTTCGGTTCAACATATATTGCGGCTCCGAATGGTAGTCGAACAAAGGTTGAATTAAATGTAATTAAATATTTTTGCCGAATTTTATTTTATATTCATGAATTTATATATGTTAAGGGTCTGTCTGCGGCAAATGATGGAATTTTGTATGCTGAATTGGATATGAATTGCTTTAATCGTGAAGAAAGAACACCTGGATTTCAGCCTCTACAACGGCCACAATATTATTGTGATTATTTCAATGCTTGGGCAAATGGAACTTTTGAGCCGCAATTGATTTAATGGAGTGCATTATTTGGAAATCAACAAAAAAGCATTTACTGGGCTACATTAATTATTTAAAAGCCAATTTCCATTTTATTACTTTTACTGATCAATAAATGATTTTTTTTCTGGAAGACTTTTGTGAATGTATTTTTTTTTGATTATAAATGGTTTGCAAAAGCTCTCAACAAAAGTTATTCGAATCGAATGTGTTGAAGTTATAAGAGGCATCAAAATGCTTGCCTATGAAAATTTTGTATTCATTTTTGATAAATGTTATAAATCTTGTGAGAATTGGCTTGGTTTTAGAATTAGAGATCATAATTTTAAAGTAAACATCCACACATTAGTTACCATTGGAATGCTCCTTTCGAGTGATATATTTTGTCTTAACACTATTTTCGCAAACGATACGAAAACGGGAATGAAAACAGGTTCAATTGTCTGCTTATTACTTGGGGTAAAATTCAAATATTTCAATTTTTGCTGAACGGATTCGCAGGTATTTAATACAAGATTCAACTGTTTTTTTCTTCTTCTCTCAAAGGGAACCGTCAAGGCCTACTGTGTTCTAAAATATCGAAACAAATTCGTCTTTATGGTGAATAACGAATAAAGAATTATTGAGATTCAACTTCAGACACATGAAATTCAATAATTTTTCTGAAATGTTTTTCTTCAGATGAACTTTGTGAGAAGCATCTACTTGGCAAATGACAAAACACCATCACCAGACAATCAAAAAATCTTGAACCAATATTCTACGTACAGTGTACATGTAACGATCGCACTATTCGTATTGTATGGCTTATGTACGATAGCAACGGCTATAAATCCATTTTTAATGTTTGTATTATTTGAGGAGACGGAACCAGCGTTGCCGGTTCTATTGCCTTTTATTGATTATGATACGGAAAGTGGTGCAATCATTACAACGGCCTATCATTATGGACTCTTTTTTATTGGGCTTCTTGGTTTGGTTTATTGTGATTCGTTATTTGCTAACATAATCTTTGGTGTGATGACAATGTCCAAGCTCATTGCAAACGATCTTATTAGCATTGGTAAACAATTGAAAATGTCATCCGGCTCAAATATGAATGCCATTCAGTCTCAGCTTCGGAATACATATATGATGTATGCCGAATTTCAAAGGTCAGACACATTAAACGCATAGAATTTGCATTGATTGCCTTTAGTCATTTTTGGGTTTTTCATTTTAAACTTTTCAGTTTCATAGCGTTGGCAAATGAAGTGTATTTCGTAATGATTTTCACACAAATTCTTTGTTCTGCCCTCACAACGGCACTTTTGATTTTCATCATTATGACAATGTCCTGGTATCCGGCTTATTTCTTTTTTTCGTGTTGTTTTTTTCAATTGCTTTTGTTTTGTGCATTGGGCACGGTCGTTGAAATCGCTGTAAGTTATTCCAAACGGTTATTTCGTTTTTTGATTAGATTTTCTCAGATTGATTTGGAATTGTTTGCAGAATGATCGATTGGAGGAAAGTTTTTCATCGTTTGAATGGTATCTTCTTCCGGTTAAATTGCAAAAGGAATATGCTATGCTGTTTATTTTTATTCAGCAAACACAAACATTGACCGTGGGCGGGTCACGACAGCTGAATGTGAACTTATTTGTTCAGGTCAGAAATTGAATGAATTTTATTTATTTATTTATTATTCAGTGAATTAAATTGCAATGAGAAAAGTTTTTTATTCTTAGATAATGCAGAAGATTTATACTTTTGCTATGCTTTTGTACAATTCAATTTGAATGGAATTCGATGGCGGACAATGTTCAATTGGACACCACATCCAAATCAGCCAATTCCTTGCGTCATTTATTCTGAAATTGGAAATGCAATTTAATTCATGAAAATTTTAATAAAATGATATTAAACGATTTATTGTTACCTTGAACATTGTACAATTTGTAGCCGCATCAAAATAAATTGACTTTAAATCAATGGATCGATTTAATTGGTCGAATTAATTCATTGCCTATAAAAAATTTCAAATCATTTACGAGAAATGGTTGAAAATTTCTTCGGCTTTGATTGGATAAAACATTACAAATCCCGAATTTCAAAATAACCATCCATACATTTACCACCATTCTGATGCTTTTCATGCAGAAAATTTACACGTTCTCTATGCTTTTGTATAATTCCATTTAAAAAGAAATGAAATTAATGAGAGCAAAGGCTATTTTTTGAAGAATTTTTTGTTGTGGTTTTTCTCTTCATTGTCTGAATATGACGTTGGACATAGAACTCAATAAAATACTTTCCATTAAAGGCAATCCATTTTTAGCAAAAGAGAATTTCCAATATTTAATTGTGTGTTGATAATGTTGCATATGGTTAAGGAATAATAACAGACGTCATTTCGTCGTCTTCGTGTATATAAATCCATTGTGATGCAGGAAAAAATATGTGGCCCATGGGAGGATCGAACTCGCGACCTTCGCGTTATTAGCACGACGCTCTAACCAACTGAGCTAATGGGCCGATACAATTAAGTTCATTTCAGACGATCAATTGATCCTTTTAATCATTTTCGTGATATTAGTAGAGCTATTTATATTATAAAATTGAATGAAGAAGATCATAGTATGGCAAGATGCATGGTCTTCTGTATCGTACAAAATATGGTGAAGTTCAAAACCAAAAATCTATCAAAATTTCCTTTTTTCTGTTTTATGATGTTTGTGAGTGAAAGAATACATTTGGCAATTGGGGTCGTGAATGAAGCAAATCTGATGACTGCATTACGAAATAATTCATTCATTTTCGAACGTCAACTACATAAAAATGCATATTTTGATAAGGGATGTGTGGTCAAAGGTCAAAGCACATAAAACGACATAATATATATGATATCGTCGTACAGCTTTACGCCTTACACCATTGTGCTTTCAACACTATGAAAATGGAGACGCAGTGAAACATTTTTACAGACATAAGTGAACTGGCGGCCGGAAAAATTTGAAGAAAAATAATCAATTCTTTGGCATGTGGCATTGAAATCGATTCTTATAATGCATAAATAGATCTTTTGGTGAGAAAAAATTTCACTCAAATTAAAAAAGGAGATTAGCTCCGGAAAATTCATAGTCGCCAGAAGTCCAATAAAATCCATTGGCCCATTAGCTCAGTTGGTTAGAGCGTCGTGCTAATAACGCGAAGGTCGCGAGTTCGATCCTCCCATGGGCCAGTATTTTTTTCTACTCCATTCGCAACTTTTATCACATCGCTTGATTTCCTTCATTTGGATTTCATTCCATCCGAACGATTTGGTTAATTTCCCGCTTAAAATTCGATACCCAATCTCATCATTGAGACAAGTGAAACAAAGAAATTTTCCAACAACCAAAGGAATGCTATTCAATTTCTAAATCCGAAATGAATACCGAATGAATACAATGGTACCATCAAACAATCGATTTCAAGCAAACTAACAGACAGCTCAAGAGGAAGAGGAAGAAAGAGAGAGAGAGAGAGAGAGAGAGAGAGAGAGAGAGGTAG
>GL501532.1:1726946-1753370 GCA_000149185.1 Mayetiola destructor | reverse complement strand
GAGAGAGAGAGAGGGTTAACAGAGTATTTGAAATTCCAAATGCACACATATGCAAATATTTCTAATAAGAAAGAAGCTCTTTTTACCTCTTACATTACATGTGTTGTTTATTGTTGTTTCGAGAAACTCGTTTTTCAGCTTCAATTATTATTATTGTTTGAATGGCCATTGTACAAATTCAGAAAACCTACTTACCAATTCAATTTTGGTTTTGTTCAATTCAAACAGCTATCGATTACAAATTTTATAATTTTCATTTGGATATCTTCATCATCGTTGATCGAAACATTAAATAAAAAATTAAAACATATTTGTTTTCATTATTTGAATCGGAAATTTCAATTTTCAAATATCAATCGCTGTATTAAGAGACCAGCACATAGACAATATAATGCTGGACGGGCATGTATGCTGTACAGGAGTATAGCATATCAAAATATCATGTATATTAATATAAAAAAGAATGAAAAAAAAGAAAACACGAATCATCGATATATGTAAAAAGCAAAGAGTAAAGTGCCGCTTACCGTGTGTACCATGAATCAATGATATACTCAAATGTGTTTATATATAGGGACGGTATAGTAGCGTGTATCGTTGTGTGAATATTATGTGTGTATAATATATGGTTTAGAGTTTGGAGCATAAGTGAACAAGAGATGCCATTTGTCTTTGGTGCTAAGTTTTGATGGGATAAAGGAGAAATTGAGAAAAAGACCAAAAAAACAAAAAAAAAACAAAAATAATGAAGAAAAAAGTCAACAACAAAAACACGATTCAACAAAAGCTAACCAACTTAGCTCAACGTTGGTATTCAGTTCACATTTACGCGTAGCTCAGCAAACAACGCACACATCATTCAATCAATTTTTTGTATTATTATTCTGTGTTTTATTGTTGTTATTATATTTTGTTTTTTTTTCTCTCTCGCTCTCTGTCTCGATATTTCATTATTATTATTATTTTCTCAATCAATTCGCGCGTTATTCTCGGCATTTGTGGGTTTAAAATATTCAAAGGAAAAGAGAAGAAAACATTTTTCAAAACAAAAAATCATGAAAGAATGTAGAGAACATTTAGTTTTGAGTTTGAGATCGAGTGCACTTGTTTGAGGTAATCATCATCATCATCATCGTCATTTTTGAAAATTAAACGTTGATGTTTGAGGTTTTTTTTTATTTTTTTTATTTTTTTCACCAAAAAATTATTGAAAATTGTCATGAATGCCGTTGACCGATGACCAATTCACACCGTTAATATTTCTTGTTTGTGTTTTTATGTTAAAAAAATATTCCGTGAAACTAATCAAATAATCACGATGATAAATAAGATTGTATATGACTTAGAAGTGGCCACTATTCAGTGTAAAGTTCAGCGAGAAATTATTTGAAACCGAAGCGAAAACGAAACGTAACGCTAAGAAATTTAAAATATAATCTTGTGTCGATTGATTATAACGAATCGAATCAATAGGTGCACGGTTGTTGTTTGTTTTTTTTTCCAGAACGGTGAGAATCAAAGCAGCAGTGAACAGAAGAAGAAAAAAAACAACAAAACAAACACACACACACACACACACACATTTGGATATTATGTACTAGAATAGGACCGACCGTGTGATCACTGATCACTATGATGCAGTTGGAATGTTTTCCTGTTGTTGTTGTTGTTGTTTTGTTGTTGTTTTATGAATTGTTTTGTGTCTTTTTTTTGGTTTGCCTTCTTCATTCCAGTTTCTTGTTTTGGAGTCTCCTGTTTTCTTTCATTTAATATTGCAATTTGCAATAGAAAACAAAGCTTTCGATTCGATTAGAGGATTTTTGCTTCTTCGATTCCGTCTCGCATGCGTTGCATTCTATTGAGAAATGGATTCATTCGAAAAAAAAAGTGTTCACTGAATCAATTCCTTTCAGTTTGCAAAAATTGGAAGTTGAATTTAAAGCCATAATTATAAATTATTACAATCAAAGCACAAAAGAAAAAAAAATCATCGATTGAAAAAATCCATAAGAAAAATAAACCGAATCGCTTAATAACTCATTGGAGCCATCGATTGCGTACAATACGCTCATTATTTCCAAACGAAAGTAAACCATTCAATTAAATAGCATGTTCAATGTTCAACTGGTAATTGGTTGGCTTTGACAAACCCAACATTTGATCAAATCGATCTTTTTTCCTTCGATTTCATATTCTGATTTCCATTTTCGCATTAATCAATCGATACTCATATACTATAATTTACGTTAAATAGCATTACACATCAAATCCAAAGAGACACATCGTCATGATCAAGGTACATATATGTGCAATGTGCAATGTGCATTGGCAGGCAACAGACAATATACAACAACAAAAATTGAATTGAATATCAAATGACGGAAGAAATAATAATAATAATAATAATCATAATAATCATAAAATTGTATATATTTTGTCTTATGAGAGTGTGTCGTGGTGGTGTGCATATATTAAATATTGCTTTTGAACAATTGTGGTCAAGTGAAATCTTCTTTTCTTTCGTTGATTTCTCCGTCTGTGTTACTTTCTCATCTTCAGATTTTTTTTTTTTTTTTTTTTTTTAATGTCAACCTCTTAAGATTCAAGTTTTTGTTTTCTTTTCTTTGCCATTTTCGAATGGCACATTATTGCTATTATTGATATATTCAGAATTTGTGCAGTTCTTCATTCGTTTGAAGTGAGTCTTTTCTGGTTTATGCATGGATAATGGATAACCTGTCAATTGTCAATTTACTTTCAAAATCGGTCAACTAAAGAAATACAAGTTTTCGTGGCCGAGATGCTTGGAATTCGAATTCATATTTAGTTTTCAATTTTTTTTCTTTCTTTCTTTCCTTCATAATTTGTCATTCCGAAAAATTCCAATCACGGCAGCAAAAAAAAAAACCAAAGCAAGCGATGAATTTGCGCAAAATTGAACCGGCAAATCGATTAATTTTTAGTCGCAGTTCGAAAAAATATTCGCCAACGCAGTTTCTCTTGGAACTGGATAATAAATATATTCATACAAATAAATCTTCAAACTATTTTTTAAGATCGAAAATGAGTCATCGCATGCATTACGAAAATCAAAGAGGAAAAGCGTCTGACAATGAAATTAAAATGACCAAAAATCCATAGCATAACACCGAAACGCTCATGAGTCCGTGAAAAAACCCAAAAACTTATGCAATAAATGAGAGTATTTGTTGCCATTTTCCCAATGAAAAATAACGAAACATTGAAATAGACGATGTGTTAACCGGAGTAATCCATGGATGATGATCATTTTAATTTCCTTTTTTTATGTTGTCGGCAAAAGTACTCCCGTTCCATGCATTATGTGTGACTCCAAAGCATTTTCCTCGCCGATTTTCATTTAATAATAATTTCTCTTTGAGGGAAACCCGATCCGACACATGCACATGTATATTTATTTGAGTATCTGAATCGGAACGACAAATATGTAGCAATAATAATTTTTCGAATACTTCTCGACCGTCATAATATTTCTCTTTCTCTCTCTCTCTCTCTCTCTCTCTCTCTTTCCCCTTTACTCTATGTCTATGCCTCAACAAACCATTACATTGAAACCATTTAACGAGTTTTAGCATGGATTTTTCTGTTCATTTTGCTGTTTGTTATGTTGTGCAGCGCACGACAACGGCATATACATATTTGGCTAATGAGCATTTTATCGAGCAAAACATCAATGAGTTTGTTACTTTCTCATTACCGCAATTTAACATTCAACTTAAATGTTGGACCAGTATTTTATGGCACACAGTAATATGGCCGGATGGTGCTGTGAAACAAATTTCAAAAAATTAACTATGTAAATAAAATATATTTTCAAAATAGAAAAAATTGAATTATTTGACAACGGAAAAGTGTTTGATTGTCATGTGCTGAATGCTTAATCGGCCACACTCAGTTACGGTTCAAATGTTGTTTGGAACAAAAACAACAACAAAAAAAATAAAAAGATTGACGGAATATTCTCACACACTTTTTTTATTATTATCAAATTATAAATGGTTAGTTGAATTATGCACAATGCACAATGTCGCGGCTGCCGTATAAATTTCCAGTGATAATCATAATTGTGTTCCATTGTAGTGTTTTCTACTGGCAACGGCCAATGCAAATTCCATACAATATTGTATAAAATAAATTAAATCGGAAACTGACTATTATGATACAAACACTTGTTGTTCTCACTAACAAAACTTTGGAATCATAATTCGTTAATTCGAAAAATAAAAGTGAAACAAAAAACCTTTATTTTGGCCACGGAAACTTTTTCGGGTCTTTGTTTGTCTTTCCGAGGACTTTTATTTCTTCAAAGATTTTTCATTTGTTTGTTTTTTTTTATGTTTATATCCAGGCCATTCAAAGGTATCGACTTAAAAACTACCGCTACCAGCGACGCAAAAAAAAAAACAAAAACATTTATTTTTGTGAAATGTTTTGAATGGAATTCTACGAAATTTGAGGTCAATATAATGATATGGGATTTTGGTCCACATGACAGACCTCAAATTTAAAAGAATCTTTTTTATGTTGACCGCTTAAAATTGACAAACACCATGCGATGAAATCACTCTGTTGATATTTCTCATTTTATTGTTGACGCGCGAATTCCATTGTTTACGTGCTTAAACATCCATTCAGATCACATTCAAAGACGAAGTGAGAAAAAAAAACATTCAAAAATAAATTGGCCGATTGAATTGGCTTCCAAGGTCACACACATGGCTGATATTGTCAATTATTATTATGCATTTTGGAATTAAAAGTGTTTGCGCTTTACGCCTTACGGAAGTGGATTAACATTAATATTATTACTAAAGATCCGGTTGATTAAAAACGATGAAACAATTTCTCGTTTATTTAAAGATGAATGATTCATGCAACGATGTCATCATACCATATGTAGCATATTCTCCAATTCAATTTTCATTCAGTGATGAAATAATAATGAAAAGATTTGTAATTTGAGCACGGTTCATTCAAAATGATGCTCATAGAATTGCAAATTCATTTGTCGTTCGTCATCAGACGATCACAACATGATAATGTGTGACCAACGACCGATGTATCGGTTGATGTATGTTTATGTGTGTGTGTGTGTGTGTGTTTTCGTTTGTATGAACAGACCGAAATCCATTTAATAACAAACACTAGAAATGTGAAAGTGAGAAAACAAAAACAAAATTCCTACTTTGAACTAATTAATTCAGGCAATTTCACAATTTTCTAATGGTTTTTCTTGCTCTATTGCATTGAATTTTTTCGAGTGCTGAAAATAAGAAAAGGCAAAACACAAATGGCAAAGATAATAACAACCGCCTTTGTCTTCGGTTCTAGGAGTTTTTTGTTTTCAGTAACACGTTCATGCAAACATAAATTAGACAATAATAATTAGAATGATTTACTGATTCTGGGTATCGTTTTTTTTTCTCTCTTCTCGGTGATTGTTAAATTAGTTTTTGTGTGTTTCATTTCATTTCAAGCATTCAAAAGATTTAATTGTTTCGGTTGTCACAATCGCATTTGGGCCACATGAGTCGAATGCCCAACCACTACATCATTCTTCGCGTAAAGAAATAATGTTAAAGTGAAAAAGAAAATTAAAAAAAAAACAAAATAGTTAAAAGAAAAATAGTTAAATTGTGTTGCGAATCGAATCGATATCGACATCAGCGTTCAAATTTTCTACTTTTTTCTTTTCTAAAAATAAAGTTTGTTCTCTTTAACAGGTTGAACGAAAGATGGACTAGAATGGCAAAGTGATGACAACAAATACCAACCAACTGACCAACGAAGAACTTTACGAATTAATTGGATTTTAATTCCATTTCCGTCGCATAATCCGTTGGGTTAATTATAAAAAGTATCGTGAATATGTGTGTGTGAGAGTATGAGAGGTAAACGTAAGTCGGATATCAGATCGATGACATAATAAAATATGCGAAATCATGAATGAATAATGTAATACCAATGAAAATCATTGCGGTGTAAAAAAGAAAAATCATAATTGTGGAACGGAACAGTGTAAATTGTGAAATAATATCGTAGCGAATCGTGTTCAGTGTGTAAATCATTATTGCAGATCGTTAACGATAATTGAAAAACAAATGTAAATCGATTTTGCTCGTTTATTTTTATTCATCATTTTGAGAAACGTGCCAAATGCATAACCCATGGTTTGATGCCTAAAATCAAAATCCGTTGTTTTGTTTTTTCTTTATTGGTAAATGACATTCAACATACAAACAAAGTTCAAGTGACAAACAAAGGAAAAAATGAATTGTTGCAAAAGGCAACAGAAAGAATAATAATAAATAATTGAATTTCGTCGAATACTCCACACTCGGACACAAACGTAGGCGTGTAAAAAAGTGTTATTGATCCAAGAGATTGAAAAAGAATAAGATTTCCAAGAAATTATTTGAATTGATCACATTTGCACGAAACTAACTAAATATGGAATTGCGAAAGAATTCCATATTTTTGGCAACGTTTTGGATGTTAGCGATCGCCATTGTGTCAGCGGTTGATGAACTCCAAATTCAACAAAACGCAACATCAGTTGAAGGTTTGTTCTTTTACCTGTTTTTCTTTTTTTTGTTCTTATTAATTGAGATTTCAAAACCAAACATGGGTTGAGGCTGGATTGAGCCAATGGACATTAGAACATTGGAAATGTATACACTTATTTAGAGAGAGAGAGAGGTTCATCCCGGCGATGAAACGAGGCAAATTCTTATTTATAATTGTTTCGACGTTGAAGAGAATAAAAAGGTGTGCCCAGGTCCAAGAGATTGTTCCACATAATATTTATGACATGCAATTCAAATCAATCAATTTTCATTTCTGTTATTCTATCAACCGTATGCTGATCTAGCGGTTCTTTTATTTATTCAAATTCTATTATTATTATACTTTCAAATGAATAATCACGATACACGCACAATTAGCACATTTGAAAGTTAATAATATTCAAAACATAGACGTTAATATTTTGAAGAAAAAAAATGAAAAAAAAACCCCTCAATTATATTATCATTATTGGCAATGTTATTCAAATAATATTGCTCTAAATCAAATGATTTTCAGACTTTCATATTTCATGTCGTGAATGAGATGGATCATTATCATTCTGTGATATTCGATATGGGATTTTTCGTGTAAAATTCACACTTGCAGTAAAAATGGAATGGAATGGCTGACTGTTAACTGTTAACAATGACAATGAAAGTGTTACAATTCTGTGATTGATTATTAATCATCAAATTTAACGTGTTCTTTTTCTTTTTCTTTTATCAAAAATTATTGGTTTTTTCGGGATCATATTTTACGCAATTCATTTCCGCAATTCATTTCCGCAATTCATTTCCGCAATTCATTTACGCAATTCATTTACGCAATTCATTTACGCATTTTATTTTATTTTACGCATTTATTTTACGCATTTTATTTTATTTTACGCATTTATTTTACGTGGCAACTTATATTTGGTATTTGCAACAAAATGCTAAAAAATAAACAAAATTATTTCATCGACCAGATTAATAATAATATAGATTAGAAAAATTGTTTTTTAAAAATGAAATAAAATCAAATCAAATGAAAACGTTAAAATTATGTCAAGATTAGTTCTTGTTTGTTTGTTTGTTGTATCTACCCCAGCCATCTATCATTATTATTATTATATATCGCATACAAACAAAGTTTTGATTATTATCCAAAGTTTGAGAAATTGAAACAGAAAACTTGCCTGTAATGTATATGCTTATCTGTTGATATGATATATAAATGAGCTCTCATTTCAATTTAATTAAAATTTTTATTATCGTTATAAGATTAAAAAAAAAAACAAATTTCAGCCTAAAGTGCCCAAATGTGTGTAGGTGGGTGTATATTGATCCTCATGGATAGATAAACTTTTCCGGATTAAATTCGTACATGCATTTGGTCGAATAGTAAGATTTGTCACAAGGATCTTTGTACTTCAAAGCTAAAAAAAATAATCCAATTAAAACAAAATAGCTTATGGTCGCACCGATGACTGGATGGACTTTTGGCTCGAATACTTACAAATATCTTTGCAAGCTTGTAGTGAAGCTGTGGCATACTCTCGTAATTGTTCTGGCAAAACGGTATTTATTTGCTTCATGACTTTGGCTTCGACCACATCTCCTTTCTTATTCACCTATAATAATAAATCAATCGAACATGAATATGGTTTTTTTCTTCTTCTTCTACTTCAATTAAATATTTAGAACAAAATTTTCAAATTATCTTACCGTTCCAGCCGCTACAGCGATACAGTTCGAAAAACACTATGAACGAAAAAGTTTATGAATCAATTATATTTCTTGAATGATGTTTGATACAAGCATACCTTCAATTCTTGGATATGGTCCGGGAAATCACCACGATGAATGCCATCAATGAGCGCTTTTCGCCGAAAATCCATTTATTAAAATTTTATATATTTTGCATTAGCATTATTAGCAACAATACACTTACCTGGATCGGCACCAGTTTTTTGTAAACATTGTTTTTTGAACATAGCCATGGATTGATCAAATTGTTTCAATGTCATCTGTATTTTTTGATAAATGAATCCAAATTCCAAATAAATTTAAAGTTTCAATTGTTGACCAGACTTCTGAAGAATGTGTTCAACACCGTTTCGGTCGGTGCGTTCAGACTCCATTCCTCAGACATCTCTGATTTTAAATTTTTTTTTTTTTTTTGTCCAATACAGTTCACACTTACAGCTGCATTCACAAACTCTAATCGAATGATCATGGAATAAAACATGACCACAAAATAAAATACCAAATAACGAAACATTTTTGAAATTCACTCAATCAAATATCGCAATGTTTTCGATTGTTAAATTTGTGTGTTTCCCGACAAATGAAAAAAATACAATCGAAAATAATTTCGAATTCAAAGTTTATGTTTGAGCACTGTGTGTCAAAATAATTCGTTACTGATGCGAAGCAAATATTTCATCAATGTGACGCTTTTCGACAACAGTGTATGGAATTTATATTTCGTTCGATTGCACAAATTAAAAGAAAAAAATAAAAATAAAAATAAAAGTAGAAGAAAACGAAACGAAAATTGACAACAATAATAAATTGAATAATTGTCAAGTACAATACGATTCGAACAACGCCGTCTTCCAAAATAAATAATTTGGAAAACGGAAAATTATATTCCGGAAAGGAAACAATACCGATTTAGTATTATAAATGTCAAGTTCATGCACATCAAATGTGATTTTTTTTTTCTCAAGTGATGTGTTTGATTGATTTGTTGAAATATTCAGTGCCACATGATGATTCCCCATCTACCGCGTGTGTCATGAATGCAATTTGTACATTACAATGTATCGTAAGTGGATGAATCGTGTAAATGAGCGCACTGAACAATTCTCTTTGCGCGCCAATAGTTTTTCGATTCGAAATGTGTAATTATTTTAATAATAATGTCGCTGATGGCGGCCGGACCCCTCAATTTTCAAAACTGTTGAAAACTATTGTATTTTCTCATGAAAACTGTATAGAATTAGCCAGACAAGCGGTGATCCATTCAATCTTAACCATTTTCGATTATCTCTTCAAATACTTTCCATTATTTTGGCCTTTCAATTCGATCTTTCAACAGGTTCGGTATAATGGAAATTATCTTAAGATTTTCTTTTTTTATTTGTCTTTTGATCTCTATTTTTCTATGCAAAGCTACACATTCTCCATTGATGAACTTCACGGAAAGTCGCGACTCTGATTAATGTGTTGTCACGAAATGAGTGCAATGTGCTCATGTTTTGATGATATCAAATGCGCTGAGAAATCATTTTCTTTTTTCTTCATTCTTTCAGCTACAAAAGTGACCGAAGAGCTAAAGATGCTGCCAACAACTCATTTATCGCCGGAATCGATAGCTGAAGTATTAGCGGAAACAATAAATGATCCAAAAAATCGAATTCCAATCGATTCAAACAATGATCGAACGGCATCCATATCAAAAAATGATATTGAAATGATGCGCGGTCGCGCTTTAAATATCAACGATTCGGAACATCAAAGAAAATCATCCGATATTTTGTATGTGACAGCACCAACCACGGAAACATTGAGACCAAGATCGGGTACCAGTTTTGCTGGTAATGGCAACAGAGAGTTAAGTGACGTTAGTATGGATGATGATGATGAAGATGCATCGTTTGAAACTCATTTGAAAAAGGAAGAACTGACACTTCCATCGGAATCAGGTAACAATGGAATTAAATCAATTTAAATTTTCAATGTATTGATTTGAGATTTAAACCAAAAACAACAAAATTAGGCGACCGAATGAAAAAAAACGAAACATCAACTGATGTAATGGCGAATGAAAAAGACGATTCACTCAATTATTGCATTTATAAAGGCAAACAGTATGTAGTAAATGAGCGAATTGAAGAAAGTTGTGATACCATATGCAAATGTTTAGCATCAAGTGGTTTAGTTGAGTGTGAACCAAGATGTCCAGAAGTGAATCATACAACAGCATCACATGAACAATGTGTATCGGTGCCGGATCCAAAGGATCCCTGTTGCCATATTGAATTATGTGATGTCACATTGGATGATCATGAACAAAGTGCAATTGTTGTTGTGCCACCGCCACCATACATGATCAGTGCATTGAAAAATAATGGAAGCCTATTGAATCGCACCGAACATCAAGCAAGTGATTTAATGTTGAACAAAGATGGCAAATGTGAATTTAATGGGAAAACTTATGATATAGGTAAACATGATGAATAAAATGAATCATCATTGTGGAAGGCGGAAATTCATTTTTTTTTTTGAAATTTTAAACCTTTTTTTGCGTTTAGGAATGCAATTCCATTTCGACTCATGTGAGTCTTTATGCATTTGTACCGAGAATGGAGTTCATTGCGAGAAAATCGAGTGTCCTTCGACCTTTGGATTGGAAATAATGGATCCACAGTGTTTGGAATGGGCACCAGAACCGGCTACTTTCCGTGCCATTGTACCAAAATGCTGTCCAGGTAATCGAAATCATTCGCATTCATTTCATTTTATTCAGCCGAATCGTCGAGCCGCGTCATGATAATATTGTATAATTTTAGAGCGTATGCGATGTGTGGACAACGGAACGTGCGAATATAAGGGAAAACATTTTGACAATTGGTCTGAAATACCGACCAATTTAACTGGTTGTGAGCAGCATTGCTATTGCGAACGTGGCAAAATTGAATGTCGTCCATCATGCCAAGTAGTTCCATCTAAGCCGCCAAAACGTTTGAAATGTGATTCACAACATGTACCGAAAATTGTGCCAATTCCGAATGTTGAATGCTGTAAGCACTGGGCTTGCGTACGAGTGTCATCCAAAGATGGTAAGTTTTTTCTCCTTCTTGTTTTTTTTTTTAATTTTTCCTTATCATCATTTCATCATGAAATTTTCGTGTCCGTAGTAAGCGCAACAACAATGCGATTAGATCATTAATAAGAAAAAGAATATTTAATTTAAATATCATTTTATCATTCGTTACTAACACCGATAATCATTCTCGTCATTTTCATCGTCGCAATTATATGCGTTCAACCATCGGATAATCATAGAAAATTCATTTGATGGCATTTTGGGACCAACTTTACCACCATTATCGTCTGCCGATGATAAAAAGCCATCAACAATTGATGACCATAAAAATGATAATGGAATTTATCCGTTCAAACGTGGTGGTCAATCGTCAAGTAAACCGGCAAAGAAACCCACGAAAAATGATTCCAAATTTCCGGGACCATATGTTACGCCAACGAAAACAACAAATCCACCAAATAAACATGACTATGATCCGTATGAAAATGAAGATCACACAAAACATGAAAACATTGGACCAATTACAAATGATGCCGGAGGCCTTGGCCCTGTCCCAGGCCCTGGATTCTTTAATCCACAAATTGATAATCCAAATAAATACAATCCATATGCCATACCAAATGATTTGCGCATCGAGCACATCATTCAACATATTCAGGGCAATGGCGATGCGGATCCAGCACAATTTGGAAATGGTCAACAACACCAGAACGGTTTGAATTATCCATTTGCGATTGGACAACAACCGAATGGACAGCCACCACAAGGTACATTCTTCATTTGGGTTTGGTTTAATTCCATTTTAATGGATAATTAATAAATCACAGTTTCTAACTTATTTCGGGCGAATCATTTTGACTTTTATCACAAGTTTTCATGGATACTGGATACCCCAAAGAAAAATTCAAATCAAATTTACTCTATTTTGACGCCATTCTACATGGCATCAATGTGACGTCGAATGGAGTATTTTTGATTTTTGATGTAGAATGGCGTCAAAATGGAGTAGATTTGATGTAAAAACCACGAATGCAAAATCAAAGCCAATTGTCGCCACTAACAGAAACGCATACAGTTTTCTCTTTTCCTCTTTCTTTCTTTCTATGGTTCGGCCGAAGGAGACCATGTTAATTCAATAGCGCAGTGATTTCATCGATTTTATTTTGTGCGAATATTCAAATATATTGGATAAATTTATTTTTTCGCATTCGAGAACAAAAGAAATGTAAAAAATAGCTTGGTTATGCGCAAAATAGCTTGGCTTTAAAAAAATTTGTAATTTGCAGAATATCCAAGTAACGCTGTCGAGGCAATGAAACAAATAAACAAACACAAACGTACGAATGCGAATAAATAAATTTATCCAATACATTTGCATATTCGCAGAGAACGGAATTGACATATTCACTGCGCTGTTGAATTAACATGTTTTCCGTCGGCTGAACCAGATTAAGAAAGAGAGCGAAAAGGAAAGAACATAATGCGTTACGCAAATAATAAAAAATTTGTTTTGATTTTGTATTGGTGGTATTTGGTACTTTGTACGTTAAATTTTTTGTGCCATTTTGGCGTCAATGTTGACGTCGAATGGAGTATTTTTGATTTTTGATGTAGAATGGCGTCAAAGTAGAGGAAATTTGATGCGAATTTTCCTCTGAGACGTAATATTGAATAATCAATTTATGAAATATTTTTCTATATATATTTTCAGGTGGTTTTAGTTTATCGACAGAACTCCAGGTGCATATATTGGAACCAATAAATAGTCGTACAGTTCGCGTTGTATTTGTCGTTCCACAAGTGTTTGTCGGATTGCATGGACGTGTTGAAATTAAATATACCAAAGGAAGGTAAGAAAAAAAGAAGAAGAAAAATCACTGAGCCGTGACCCGTCATTTTTTTTTGGTTTTTCCAAATTTCTGACATTCATTTTTTTTTTTCGAGCAGAAATAATGACACATCAAGCTGGCAATCGCAAATATTTGCTCCACCAGATGATTTAATTGCAACATCACAAATGGAATTTGAATTACCGCATTTGGAACCGAATATCGAATACCGTGTGAAAATCATTCTCATGCTACACGACCTAAATTCACAACCAGAAAGTAAAATCTATTTTGTAAGAACACCAGCCGAAGCGGTTATAACACCGCCATCGATAATTGATCTCGATCAACCCCAACATTCAAATAGTATGGCCGATATTCTTAAATATATTCAAGATCCCGAATTGCGTACCATTGATGTTAATTCAACGTGGGCACGATTGGCTTGGCGTAAATTAATCGACGATGAGCTTCTTTATGTCGATGGCATTCAAATACGTTACAAAGAGCTGGGTGGCATTATTTACGAAGCGACACCGCTTATACATCGAACCATCAATGCATTCACAATTGAAAATTTAAAACCCGAAACAGCTTATGAATTTGGTTTGTATTTCATTCCATTTCCGGGACACGGTGCCGAATTACGTGCTGGTGAAATGATTCAATTACGAACCGCTCCATTGGTGGACGTTTATGGTTTTGATGTTAATGTTAATGTAACAAAAATAAAGCAAACCAGTGTCGAGGTTGCATGGGATGGTGTTCCATATCCGGAAGATAAATATGTTAACATTTATCGAACCATTGTTCAAAGTGATAGTGGTAAAGAGGATTCGAGGTGCGTATATCATAGAAAATCCGCATTTTTCTTTTCTTTTTTCTTTCTTTCTTTCTTATTATCATAAAACAAAATTCATTTGCAGTGTTTTCAAAGTGGCAAAACGAGATTCAAGCATGGGCACATTGATAGCCGATTTGAAGCCGAGCGTACGGTATCGTTTGTGGATCGAAGTTTATTTGACAAATGGAAATATTAAGAAGAGTAATGTGGTTGACTTTATGACTAAAGCTGGTCCATTAGGCAAAACTGGTAGGTCCATAGCTGGCCACGGGAATTGTAAAAAAAATATTTTGCCATTTTTATCTGTTTTTCTTTTTTTCTTTTTTTTTTCTTTTTTTTTGAAGGCAAACTATCAACGGAAAATGAGGTGAGCAAGGCTACAGCCGGCAATGGAGACTATTACGGTTCACTTGTTGCGGTTTCGATATTAGCCTTCTTATCAATTATGTCAACGTTGGTGCTACTTTTGATCGTAACACGAAGACGTGGCCATCAAACAGCCTCAATAACACCAAAAGATCGCAAAAATGATGCCTCATACGATAATCCAAGCTACAAAGTTGAACTGCAACAAGAAACAATGAGTGAGTATTTTTGATGGAAACATTGAACATCGAAAACTGAATCAATGAATTTTAATGGTTAATTCTAACAAAGTTGATGATCGTTTTTCAGATCTGTAGGAAAATTTCCACATGATGATCGATGTGGTGGTATTCGATTTTAGTATGTCATCAGACAACATTGACACTCGACACCATTAAATTGCCATTTGCCATTCATTTCAACATTCCTAATTATTATGTGAATGAATAAACTGTAAATAGATTGACGAATTAAATGATGCATAAAAATAAATTGAAAATGAAAAGCATTTAAATGGACACAGTCTGAATACTGCGCCTGGCTTTAGGCCAGTATCTCTACTGCTCAAAGAAAAAAAATAATATAAGTATCAATTTCATATTCTTCTCGAATTGAGAACTCGTCCGACGTAACTTTTAGACAATAAATGATAGAATTAAGATTTTCCATTAAATTCTCGCTTTGAATAAGAAAAAAAAAATGTAAATATTCATGAAAAAAATCATAGGAATGTATGAATTTTAATTTTTTACTTTAATTAAAATATTAATGAACTAAATAAAAACGTGCGATTTTTAATATTTAACGTCTTTCAATACGGTTCACTGGGCGAACGATCATGAACGGCGTTCGGCTGCTGAAGGAAGAAAGAAAGAAAACAAATAACTACAGCACACTCGATTGGAAATAATTTCATTTGAGTTTCATTTTATTTGTCAACAATCTACAATATGTTTTATGTCTTAATGGCACCCTGGGAATGGATCAACTCGATTTTTTCGCATTACTAATGCAATTCTTTGTGCCATATCCTCATTGTAAAAGGCTTTGCAACGTTCATAGTTGATGCGTCGTCGGACATGGGTCGCTTTTTCATAATACTGCATTCGACGGTATTGTGGCAAAATTCCTTCGCTATTCAAAATACGATTTAACACACCGTTCGCCTGTTCAATGTTGTTATTTTTCACAAGAACGGTTCGAGCAATGAATTTAACGTGCCTTATACCCATTTTCCAAGTAATTCTCTGCAAAAATCAAAAATGAAAACACAAAATTATTTATAAGTTGATCGATGTTCTAGGCTCTCAAACCAATTGCTTTTGATTCGCTTCGTGAAATATTCAATTTATTAATTCAAATTGAAGTGGAAAAAAGATTATTTTCACATTGTAAAGCCATCGTTATGATATTTGAATGATTAAAGAATAATATAAATTCACTTACTTGTTAATCAAAATTTTTATATGAATGCTTAGAATTTGGTGAAAGTTAGGTTATATGTTCATTCGACACAGTGACAGCTATCAGCAAATGTCAAAATGTTTGTGAACGAAGTCACAGACTCACGGACTCACGAAATTATTTCAAATGAATAATGCGATGGGATTCGGAACGATCCTTAGCCAATTTCATAGCCCAGACAGGATTATTTGACTTCCAGTAAAGATGATTTTTATTATCCATTTCTTTCGAAAAGAGTCCGATGCAAAAATTAAATGTCGAAAATAAATTGCATGAAGCAAAAAAAGACTTAAACTTAATTCAGTTCCAGTGAAAAAGGACCAATTCTATATGAAAATTGGCAAAATAATGAAACAAAAGAGAAAAACATCATATAATAATAATGAATAATTGATATATAGTTGATATACGTTGGCTGTTGGTTGTTTGTTGGTATCGAAAGTGAGTCAGCAATGTTTGTTATTGGTGAAACATTGGATACATGAAACAAATTAAAAGTAATTAAATTTGAATGGATGTAGCGAATGTGAGATGATAGAGTTCATTTATCACCCGTACCGCATCACATATTATCATGAGAATGAATTGCGTTCATTTGTTAATACGTATTTGTAAAATGAAAATTAAAAATAAAATGACACAAATGAAATATATAAGTAATGAATACGCGTTTGACAAAAAATAAATTATTCTAAATGATTTTCAATTGATGTGTGGCAGTCACACTATGATGGTACGATATAATTATAATAAACAGTTTCGATCCAAGCGAGATCATTGTCATTAATTTGAATATTAAACGTGTTGATTGCAATCAAAGATTCATCAATTAGTGCATTCAGTGAAAATGGTGCCGTGACAATAAATGGTTTGTTTTTTTTTTTTTCGTCGGTTGTATGTGAACTAAGGCAAATAGTTGAACGTTTATTCAACTGTATGGTGGTCATATAGCAAGGTGTAAATGAGGTCGTCACGTATTCATTAATATTTATTTTTTGTGTGTGTGCTTTTTTTTCGTCTTCAAACAATTAGAGAAGATTCATAAACATCAACAGTAATCGAAGTCCAAGGCGACACTGTTCAACCAGAAGTCATCAATCAAGATGACATTCAAATGAGTTTTCATGTGATGAAATCTCATCAATGACTAATTCCTTTATTCGAAAAATATTTTCTTTTTTTTTTGTTTTTCAATTTGTCAAATACCGTTCGTCGACAATTGCGAATAGTTCCAATCGATTATTCGAGGAAAACCGCTCCATAGCCTGTAAAATAATGCAAAAATTCTGAAATTAAACAGTTGAAAATTCAAAAAAAAAAACATTACATATACAAATTACATGTATATATATATATGTAGCCAGTGTTGGTGCTATAGTGTGTCATAGTCCATTCGATCCATGTAAAGGTTCTGATATTGACATTTGTATTGGTATTTCGTATTTTTATACATTTTGAACATTTTGAATTGAAACAACACCGAAAGAAAACAAAACTAAAGAGGAAAAAATTAAAGCTGTCACTTTAGCTTTGACAGACGAGCCAAATGCTTTGAGCAACACTGATGAAAATGGCTGACGGTGAGAAAGAGGAGGCCAAAAACCTCGTAAGTAAAGAAAACCCCAAAAAAAAAAAAATAAAAACACAATTCATTTCAAAAGCCCAACATTTCTTTCGGCCCAACATTTCATTATAGCACTACAAAAATTGTGATCAAAAAATTGATAAAGTTTTTAATTGAATCCATCACTGGATTGGAATCGCTTCAAAAGAATATTTTTTGTTGCTGGGTTTGAAGTGTGAAATTGAGGGAAAACAGTGACCACATATAAGACATGAAAAAAATGCATTTTCTTCGAAGGAATTTGTTTGAATTGCCTGTATAATTATTTCGAATCAATTGAAAATGTTCTTTCTCTTTTTTTTGTTTTTTTTTTGTGTATAATAATAAATATTGCCATGAGAAAATGTATATGCGAGTGCAGGAATGTGTGTATATGTGATTGTACAGTGTACAGTGTACGCGGACATCATAGTGATAATAATAATGTTTTCCAATGACGTACGTGCATGTATAAATGTTATTAATGATGGTTTTTGTGTGTGATACCAGCAGCCAACAATAGCAATAGCAATAGCAACCGCATTAGCACCAAACACCCGAATATTCCTCAAACAATTAGCATTCTATTGTGAAAACAATAATATTAACTCTATGTACACAAATGCTTCGCTTTTAGCACATTTGCTACATTCGGGCATGTGAAATGAGAATAAGGAAATGAACGAAGAAGAAAAAAAAATGGAAATGGGAAAAAAAATAACAAAATTTGTGCCATTTCCAAAATCGATCCACCCACTTCGCATGACACACTATTTATCTTTCCCCAATTACTGCCAGTGGTTCCATTGAAATGACGAAAAAAAAAGAAATATATTTGTTTTTTGTTGTTTTTTTTTTCTTGTTTCATTTCTGTTTGCAATTGCAAATGTTTAACGTTAACAAACGAAAATGAAGCGAGAAAAATATGAAAATGATGAACTAAATTACAGTAATTCATTTTGAAATATGTGACACTGAAACACTGAACATTGAACATTGAATGTAATGTATACGCGCGATCTAATCAAGCGCAACGTTTTATCATGCAATTTTCGTATGAATCAGCACAACATACATATCAGACAGATGAAGTGAAGAGAGGTGAAAAGAGAGAGAGAGACGGAGAGAGAGAAGAAAAAACAAAATAAATCGCAAACTAAAAATGAGCAAAACGAAAGAAGGCCAACGCATAAAAGCACGGGCAACCACAAAACAAAAAACAAAAAACAAAAACAAAAAACAAAAAACGATACTGCCAGTTAAATGATCGCACTTTGTATACGACAAAAATAAAATTGAATCGACAGTGGCAGTGGTTGAATTGCGTAAGACTTCTGTAAATACTATACAATTGCGAATGAGGAAAAGCGATACCAAACAAGAAAACATTTGAATTGAAATTCCAATGGAGAAAAAAAAAAATCACCAACAACAACAAAAACGAAACTGGTTGAGAATGAATAAAAATGAAATCCACGGCACCAAGTGTTTTTTTTTTTGGTTTCGGAATTTGAATGTTTTAAGTTTCGGCACGAGACATTGAACTATTTATAATTTCAATATAAATTTCTAAGCAATTCGCATCCGATGCATTTTCTGATTTGCATGCAATAAATGCGTAAAATAAAATAAAATGCGTGCAATACCGCACAATTTCGGTTTCGATTGAATGATTTGGCTTCTTCGTTTTACATTAACTTGACATCATATTTATTTTTAATGATAATTAATAATGATATTCAAATGTGGTTTTTTTTTGTTTCTCTTTTCGTTTTCGTTCTGTAGCAAATAGAATTTGAGTGGGTACTTCATGTTGAAGTACACTCAGTTCTCAAGAATCTCCACACATTACTTGAGGTATGTCCGATTTGGATGCTTTGACAATCCTTTCAAATTTTTCATTGATGCCAAAATTACATTTTTCTATGTCTACGTTTGTATTGTTCAGGAATGTGCACGCCGTTTTCCAGTTCCGTTAAATGGTAACGATGGCCGCAAACAGGACAAATTTATTTTAGCCGTTCCACAAGATCAATTAAAGTGTGTCGCTACATTGACGGGTGATAGTATTTCACATGCTGTAAGTTACATACACATGATATTCAACAAAAACTAAAATCAGTTTTCGATCAATTTGGTCAATTTGGTTTGTGGTCACATCATTTCTAATTTTTTTTTCTTTTCATTCTTATCAATCGCTACATAGGACATTAGTTTTAAGGTCCAACGAGCGCAAAACATTGTACAACGAACCTCAATCAATCAAGATTCACCATGGAAATTACAACAAGTTCAAGATGCCGTAAGTTGAATAAACATATACATAGATATATTCCTATCGATACATTTTTCAAATCTAACACTTATGACTAATTCAATGTTATGTTTCCCTTCTCAATCGATAGGCCAATCACTTGCAACAAGCGATACATCATATTGAAAATGTTGATAGCTCCTATCATTTCAAGTAATTGGATTTATTTTTCTATGTTGTTGTTGATAATAATAATAATAATAATAATAATAATAATACTTGAATATTTATTTTATTTAATTTTATTTCACGCATTTATTTCACGCATTTTATTTTATTTCACGCATTTTATTTTAGATCATCTGATGAAGTTTTACATATTTTGAGTAATATATTGGGAGCGTTACAACGTGGCCGAACCAGTCTAGTCATTCCGAAAAAGAAACCAATCGATGAGCTAATGAAGAGTAGAAATATGGTATAAATTACTTCATAATCTTGATTCTATTCGATATTATAATTAATTATTTTCTGTTTTTGTTTTTGTATGTGTGTGTGTGTGTTTGTAACAGAAATCACTGTCACCAAATCTACCGGACGATTTGGCCATAAGTTTTTACTTACAAAGCCATAAATTAATATTCGCTGTCTATCAATTAACAAATATTCAGGGAACTATGAAATTTGATTCCTGCCAAGCCGAATGTTCGGTACCATGGCTAAATGAGGTTTTAGTATTATTCACAGTGGCGTTACAATTATGTCAACAATTAAAAGACAAGGTGCGTTCTCATCAACACAAATGCACAATAATTTTTCCAGCACATGAAATAATTGATTTTGCCATTTTCAGATATCGGTATTTTCTCAGTATAAAGATTTTACAGTAGGATCTCGATCACCGTCAGCCCTATCTTATTGATGAATGTTCATAACATTTTCACAAACTGAGGACAAAACAATTGCGTTAAACACAAAACGCTTGTAGTCGTTTTGTAGCCCATTTCAAATGTCGATTATATGAAAATTGATGGTCATTTTGTTTTCGTTCGATTACCATGATGTGGGGGAAAAAAGAAAAACAAAAAATTATTGTTCGCGCTGTGCAAATAATATAATATAGTTATATAATTAAGAATCAATTAATCGTCGTTCCAGAAAAATGTTTAAAGCCATGAAAAAGTGACAATGCAAAACGGAAGGGCTCGAAATCGTCTCGACAATACAATGAACCTAACCGTTGATCGTGAATCAAATCTCAAACCCAACGAAAAAAAAAGGTTGGAATTCAATGAACGCATTATTTTAAGCTAACACACCAATTGTTGTATGACCTGAAAATGGAAAAGAAAAGAAAAGAAAATTGGTTTCGTCTAAACATTAAATGCAAATTACAAATGCACACATTCATTCTGATCAATTGAATGATGAAAATTGACAAACCAAACATAATTCAGACAGACAAACAAACAGACGGATACTTAATGCTTAAATACTTATTTTTATGTATGATTTTTTAGATGCAAGTGATTTATTTAGCTTATTATTATTGTTATTCAAAATATGTATTCAGCATTACGAAACAAATCATCCACATTCGAATATCCAATTGCAAAATTGCATTCATTGTACATAAATCAATTCCAAAATCGGACTTCGGATAATTTAGAATTGAATTATTATTTTCATGGTAGTCTGGTCTCGTTCACTGGAATCCATTAGCAAATTCATGATAATAATATAATAATAATCAGAAGCAGAGCAGAAGATGGCATAGATTCGAATCAAAAATCGGCCGAATCCAAAGTAGCCAAAGATATTTTGAGAAATCTCGTAAAATTTATTGATCGCAATTCTTGTGTCTCTGAGAAGAAAATTTCGGCCAAATTATTGTCTATGGAAATTCAATGATAAAAACATCATTTGCGAAATGTGATGACAAATATTTACCATTCAAAATTCAAAATCCCAAACTAACAATTATTATTATTGATTACTGATTAATTTTATTGAATTATTTTTTATTTATTTTCGTATCGTTTAGAAATGTTTGAATTTGTGAATATTGAATATCGATTCTATTATGTTCTTTTTTTTCTTTTTGTTCTGTTGCCTGTGCGTGACTTAATGATTGAAAATTTACAATCACAATTAATGAATATGTTTTATCTGTAATAGCTTATAAGCTGTATCGTTGTGTGGTTTTTAATTATGAAAACAGAAATTCTGTGTTTGTCCCATTTTCTCCAGCAAAACGAGTATGACAAGCCTGATATATCTCTTGAATAGCACATTCTTTTCTCTTGCGTTCAATCTTATATTTGCATATCATTTTCTAGATATTTTAGAGGTTTCACTTGTGTCAGTCATTTCTACTGAAACCAACAAATAAATTATTATCATTATTTGATTCGTTCCTTTTCCTCGCCTGTGTGTGTGTGTGCGTATGTGCGTGTATGTACATTTTCGAAATTATTTGATGAAAAATTGATTGCGGAAATTAATAGCAGCACGAGCCCAACAAAATGAACTGCCTTTACAAGAATGCTTCGATCAACAAGTCCATACGTGGTGCATGAATTATTACTGTTATAATTAAACAAAATAATTGTCTTCGAATGCAATAAATTGAGGGCTCTTATCATATCGATGTCCTTGTTGTTCGACCGAACATTCGGTACCATAAAAATGAGCCATTCAGGTCCAAATGGGACACTCATTCCAAATTCAATATTTATTTCGGTTTATTTTTTTCTCATATTATGAATTACGTATTCAATTTATGCACGTTCAACGAAAAATTCAATTTGTCAAATGTACAGTAAATGTTGAACGTCATTTTGAATTGAATGTATTCAGCCGATCCACAGGATTAGTTGGTTAGTAAAGATGGAATTTGGGATCGATGGTCATTTGAGCATTCAAATAATAATAATAATAATAATAATGACAGAAAAAATAGGGAAAAATATTATTATTTAAAGGAAATTTATTAGAGAAAAAAATAAATTAAAAGCTAAGAAAACAACAAAATTCGGGGAGCGAATGTAAAACGGAAAACACCTTCAAACAAGAAATGTCAGCAGTATTATTATAAACTGGTATGCAAACAATTGGATTCCAATGATGAAACATCATCTGAACATTTATTGATTTAAATTTATATATATTTTTTTTCTTCGCTTTTTGTGTGTGTTTCAATTTGATCGTTTATGGTTTTATAGATTTAATTATCAATTTTCATTTGAAAAAATAATCAAAATCACACAAAAGTAAAAAACGCAATTTTAAGAACAACATTGATGGTAATGAAAAATGGGAAGAGTAAAAAAATATTTCTCATTGCGCGCGCCTCTAATTTGAATTGGTGAATTTTTTTTTCTTCTTCTTCTCTTGCTTCAACGATTCTTGTTAAACAAAGCAATAGCAATATTTTGATGTTTTACCATTTCAGAGAGGGGACATTTTCGAAATTATTTTCCCAAAACAATTATTCGTATTTCGTGTACTTTGTGAGAATATTATAGAATTTTCAATTCGAAACAAAATCATTTTTGATGACAATAAATACAAATCATTCATGCATTAATTAATTGTTAAACATATGTGAAACTGTTTTATTTTTCTTCTTCAATGTCCTGTTCTCTGTTTTTTTTTTGGCCAAATGAATGTACAAATGTCAACCGAGATTCTTTCGAAATGATGTAAGTATTATTTTATTCGACATGAGAACTCTATTTTTTATTGGGCATCTCCTTTCTCCCCCTCCCCCTCCTCCTTAAAGCATAGCAATCAGATTCAAGATATCTGAAGAAGCTAAGTCAATATCCATTATAATAGAAATATTTTATTCATGATCAAGAGATACGTAAATTATTTCTTTCTTTTTTTTTGTCAATGCCAGTCACAGTCGGTTGATTTATTTCGATTTCATTCAAGTTCAACTATGAATTTTTCTCAGAGAAAATTAACGAAGAGAAAAACAAGTTTTTGGGATTGACATTTAGTTTGGTTCGTTTTTTTTTTCATTTTGCGAATTACGAATTATGATAATCTGTTACCCAAGAAAAAGAAAAAAGAAAAAAAGAAGAAAAAATTCAAAAAGAACGAAAGATATAATATTCATCGGATCCAAGTGATTTGGAGTTGAAAAAGTGAAAACTATTTCGCCAAAGAATCCAAACTTATGCAACTTGTAATTTTTTTTTCTTTTGCGTAACATTGTTAAGTCGTCAGTGGTGAGGCCTAGTTTAGGTATTGAAACATTAACACCATAATTATTAACCGTTAATCATGTATACAATTTTCAAAGCTTAGCTATGGCTATAAAATTGGCAATTGTAATCAAATGGATATTTATTACTGTGCACTTGGCGTAAGAGCAACAAATGTATATACAAATCATACAGAATAGCCAAATATAGGTTAAAGCAGAAGCCGCAATTGCCGCGGAATCATTAAAAGCAACGACAACAGCAAAAAAATAAAAAATAAAAAAACTCGTTCTTCAATCTCTGACATTTATATGTTTATGGGTTCATTGTTGCGAACTGTTGAAATCATTATGTTGGCTGGTTTAAAGCAGCCTCTTCTTAAGTATGAATTTGTTAAACGAAAAATATATGACGACTGAATGGTCTCTATCGCCACGTTGTTTCAACATTCAACATGTAATAGCCATCGATTGCGAATAGCATCAAACACAATACATAGTATAACAGTCAAATTGTTTGATCATTATAATAAAACATCATTCGAAGCAATATATATGTATAATAATCTAAGCTACAAATATAAAGCCGTCTCAAACACCTTGGTATACCTTTCATTTTCATTCAGTTGGTTTTGTTTGTTTGAAATGTATCAAAAACAAAAAACAAAAAAAAGAAGAAGAAGAAAAAACCACTATGCTAGCGTTTGCCCTCCAACGACAACCAAACATTTGCCGCAATTTCGAACCGACTGAACACTGAAACATTGAAGAAGGGAATTAAAATTTTACGCAACAAGTTAATCGCGATTCGCGCGATGTGTAAGTATACTTTGTTGTTATTCTGTTCGGTTTTGGGTTTGATTGGGGCTAGAACCGAATGAGCAATATTCGATACGTGAGTATACATGAATGTGGCGGTGGTAAAATCACTCAAAATGATCGCTGAGCGAAACAAACGTGCATAATATTTTAATCATTTCATTGCTAAGCCGTTTAAGAGTTAGTTGTGTTCGGTTATTCTATGCATCGATCGATCGATCAATATCGTTGAATCAGTTTTTGCAAAATTCCGTTTTAGTTTTTTTTTTTGAATTTCGTAATATTTTCTTCTTATTTTTTTTCGAATTGTGAAACGTTATTGAACCAGAGTGGTGATTCAAATGTAAGAATCCTTTTGAATTTTATACGAAATTGGATTAAAAGCTTGAATGATGTGGACTTTTGAAAAGAAAAAAAAAAAGAAGAAAATTTGTGTGATTTAAATCGATCAAAATTGAAATTGTGTATTTTGAGGTATTTAGCTGTGGCCGTTTGCATCAGCGGCAAAAAATTGCATTCAAACCAATTCAAACATTTATTTTAATGATTCACGTGAACCATTCCACCGTATGTGCAATCCATTTGCTTGCCCATCGTGTTCTTTTAATGAATTGTAAATGTTGGGAAACCAATCAATAGCATGCAAACCATAAATCGGCTATGCACATAATTCACACACCAACAACTCTACATTGATTGAGCAAATGAAAACGTTAAAACTGAATGAAAAAGACAAAGAAAGAGAAAACCCCCATTTCGAATCGATTTATTTCATCGACCTAAATATTTTTAGCATGGAAATGGGGAAAACAATTGAAACACGAACATATTACAACATCGGAAAATGCATTCGATGGAACTGAGTGAATGAAAAATATTGGTCGAAAGTGGAATCGGACGCTCAAAAACTGATACCGTCGATTGTCGGCTATCCAAGGCTCTGTATGACAATTCTTCAATATTCGAATGCCATCATCGACCTCATCCAAATGCTAATGCATGCTTTTCAGCGACACGGTGACAAGGTTTTTCAGTTTTTACCTTGCGATCAAACAATTTTTCACTAAATCAAATGAAAACAATATTAATAATGTCCCAATGAGATTAATATCAAACATTGAGCTATACTTTTTGCGTGTTCTTCCAATTTTTGTTGTTGTTGTTTTTGAACTTAAATGTTTTATAAAGTACTTACGGTTTCGATCGATGCGCTCTTCAATTAATGTTTCTATCATTATTTTTCAATAAATAATCAGTTGGAGCATCCAAGACAACAATGGCTGAAAACGGTGACGTGGTACTTATTACAGGTAAACAAAAATCACCTGCTATTTTCCACTCAAAATCCAAAGTTAATTCTTTTTCTTTGTTTTTTTTTTGTTTGTTTTCATTTTCATTTTCATTATTATTTTGGGTCGTTTGGACGTAACGATAATACGAATTGTGGCGATGAAATAGGCGGAAGCGGTTTTCTTGGTCAACACATTGTTAAACATTTACAAGAGAAAGATGATGATGTTAAAGAGATACGAATTATTGACTTGAAACCATACAGCAATAAATTACGTATGTTATTATGCACCGTCGGTGCATACTATATTTGGTTTAGTT
>GL501532.1:1711561-1726139 GCA_000149185.1 Mayetiola destructor | reverse complement strand
CATATAATCGGTAGGACATGCCGAACATGTAGCCATTAAATCGTATGTGGCTGATATTTGTGATACGGAAGATTTGGGCGATGCATTCAAAAATGTCGACATTGTATTTCATTTGGCCGCATACATTAACTTTCAATATCCACCGAATATGAACGAATTGGAACGCGTTAATGTGAACGGTAAGAAAGGAAGACAAGACAAGATAAGAGAAGAAGAAGAAAACCATCGCATCAATCATAAAAATCATTAACATTTAACGTATTTGTGTTTTGGTTGTAGGAACAAAAAATGTCATTAACTTATGCATTAAATACAATGTACCAAGATTAATATACACAAGCAGTGCAGCCGTTACATTGACACCATATTTGGGCAAAGCACCATTTGCCGTTGTTGTTAATCAAACGGAAAGTAAAATAAAATCGGCTACCGAAGATTCTGAACTTATAATACCCGGTTATGGACAATCCAAATTACGTGCCGAACGCATTATTTTAGGTGCAAATGGAACAAATCTATCAAATGGTACTGGTGAATTATTGACAACATCGATCCGTCCAACGGTCATCTATGGCGAAGAAGATCCATATTTTTTTCCAACATTGGCATTGGTAACACGTAAAACAGGCGGAATTATACCAAAAATATTGGGAGCTGGCGGAAAACATCAAATGACCTATGCCGGTAATGTTGCATGGGCTCACATACGAGCTAAGCATACACTGAAAAAATGCCCAAAAAATATAGCTGGCCTGCCGGTATTTGCAACCGATGATACACCCATTGAGGATACATCACGTTTTTGTCAACGTTTATCACGGCAAACGGATGCATTTAATATACGGCCAACGTCATGGTCGATTCCATCATTGATTGGTTATTTTTTTGCATTTTTATTGGAATTGATTATAATGATATTGAATCCAATATTTGGCATCAAATTATCATTTCAACCGCGTGCATTGTCTGCTTATGCTGGTTCATTGTTACAATATAGTCGCTTGCGTGCCGAATTGCATATGGACTATGAGCCATTGTATAATGAAGAACAATCATTGGATAGAAGCGTTAAATGGTATGCCAATTGGTACAAAAATACATTTAATTTGCAACAATCCACTAACAAAGCAAAATGACGACATTTTTTTTTTTTTTTCTTTTGTAGATCTTTTTTGATTTTTTGATCATTTAATTTTAAGTTTTTCTTCTTTTTTTTGATTTGAAATGGCGCTATGCGAAAGCTTTCGCATATAAATAAATTCAAATTCGGTGCAAACTTATGCGGTTCAAATACTCACACATACAACACACACTCACACACACACATGCACACACTATATTGTAAATATCTTTTGTATTTTTTGTTTGGAATTTCGAATAAAATATTTAAAAAAAAAAGGAAAACAAAAAATCAAAACGAATATTGATTGAATAAATAATAACTGAATCGCAAACTAGCATGTGTGGTGCATATGGTCGCGATGAAGAAATTGGCCTCAGAAAAGCTTATATTTATATCTTGTTAGGTCATTCGATTATTATGAGATTCATCTCAAATATTCTATTGATTCTCGGGTTAAATTTCAAATCGCTTTTTTTCATTTTACACCTGTTTTCACACGGTTAATGTGTGCCGCAATCAATCGTCCAGTTAAACTATTTATGTTTTCTGGCTAATGAGTGCCCCCAATCAATCGTTCAAATGAAATAATCATATGCAGTTTGAATGCCATGCACCATCTTGAATTGTTCTCATAAAAACAAAAAAACTATCGAAAACTCACATGAATATATTCGATTGGTAACGTGTTGATTGAATTATATCCAGTTTTCGTTCAGTTGTTGAATTTTACCCGACGAATATACAAGATACAAGTCCAGTGAGATTACTGAAACTTCAAAATCAAATAGACTGTGAAAAGTTTCCTTTTACATTCAGAATTGAAATTAATTCAATTCGAATTTTGCATAGGTGAAATTGTCGAAATGGCTAAAAGAGATATGGCCGGAATGGCCGGACGATTTGACTTTTTGAGACGATTGTCTCCAATAAAATTGGCCATTTTATCAATGATATTATTATTTCTTGGTATTGTCTTTTTTGGATTAATTTTTCCCATGATTTTGAAATTTGTCATGAATATGGTAAGTTGAGAGAGAGAGAGAAAAAAAATTGAAATAAATGAATAATAATGATTGTGGCCGCCACTGAAATATTTTCGCTGAATAGAATTTGCATATTAAACCTGGCGGAAAAAATCGTGCCGTATTTGAGGCTTTACCATTTGTACTAACCATGGATGTATATCTTTTCAATGTGACCAATGTGCATGAAGTGATGGAAGGTGGAAAACCAGAACTTCAACAGATCGGACCCTATCGATTTGAGTAAGCATTTAGATTCATGTTGAAATTTTAATTATTATTTTTTTTTATCAATTCGTAACAATATGCTAACGTTTAATAGCGAATGGAAAACCAAGCAAAATAATATCGATAATGATGAAGATGATACGGTTGAAAGTGATTACATTAACTATTATCACTTTCGGCCCGATCGAACGGACAATGGTTTGACGGGTGAAGAAATAGTTATGGTGCCCCATCCATTGTTATTGTCAATGCTGTTAGCTATAAATTATGAAAAACCGGATATGTTAGATTTTATAACCAAAGCTCTAAATCTTATATTCCAAAATCCGGAGCATTTTTTTTATCATGGGCCAGCTGCTGACCTAATATTTCGAGGAATTCCATTGGATTGTTCAGCAGAAGATTTTGAAGTGTCTGCCGTTTGTTCTGAATTAGAAAGTGATGAATATCCGTTGGTCCAAAAATTGAATGACACTTTTATGCAATTTTCGATTATAGGAAATGTATGTGTGTGTGTGTTTTTTTTCTTTCTATTATTAAATTACACAAAAACTGAAACAAAATTTTTTTCGCATTTTGTGCTTTGATTGTAGACAAATGCCACCGCAACGGATCATCTAACGGTTAAACGGGGTAAAAAGAATATTATGGATTTAGCCAAAGTGATTGCATCCAACGGAGAGACCGAATTCAGTACATGGCCTGATGATGATTGTAATCAATTTCGTGGCACAGAGGGTACTTTATATCCACCATATTTAAAAAAAACAGACGATTATTGGATTTTTTCGTCATTACTTTGTCGATCATTGCAATTAAAGTACAAAGAACGGACCAAATATAAGGGGATACCGTTGAGTACATATTCATTGGAATGGGGCATTGAAAATACGGAAAAACCATCATGTTATTGCCGTTATGACGATGATGATGAAGATGAAAATGTACCACCAGTTTGCCCATTGAATGGAACTTATGATTTTCAACCATGTTCGGGTGTTCCAATATTGATAACGAGTCCACACTTTTATGGTGCTGATCCACAAATTTTAACCAAATTTAAGTCCGGCATCGAACCAAATGGCGAACAACATAGCACCCAATTTGGAATGTATCAAGTAATTTATTTTCGATTTTTTTTACGATATAATAATAAAATTGGATGAATTTCAGTTTGCCGGATTGACGACAACGTTTAATGTGAGAGTTCAACTAAGTCTTGAGGTTGTTACGATTGAAGATCATCCGCTATTGGGTAAAGTTCAACCAATGTATTTGCCATTTGCGTGGACATCAAATTCAAATAACCTCAACAAAAAATTCACCAGAATGGTGAAATTTCAGTTGGTTTAGTAAGTAAACGATTCGTTGAATTGTGTTGGTTAGGCAAAAATTTGTTTGTTTATTTTAAATTCTGTATTGCAGTGCAAAGAGGATGCAAAAAGTGATGAAAGTTTTGTGTATTGCATTTGGATTAATGGGTCTTGCGATTTCGGCTACCGTTTACTACCAAAAACTCAGTCTACAGGGAGAATTTGAACGGAATACGAAAGCACCGTCAAACGATATCCAAATACCGGATGCAGCAACAATCGATGCTATCAATAATGTAAAATTAACAAAAGAGAACAATCAGTTCAAGGAATAATAGATAATAATTTCGGAACGATATTATATTTCATAGAGATTGTTCAATTTGATTTAAAAAAAAAATTCAATATCAAATAATTTTATTGCCCTATTTGGTTTATGTTAATGCACTTTGTTGGCTTTCTGATTGCTTTGTAATTCATGTATTTCAAAAAGAAAAAAAAACAATTATTTCCGACAATTTATCTCATTGCCTTTTTATTTGGAATTCTTGCAATCGGTTCGAGGAACGATCGATACTCGATACAGGTGCACATCATTATAATATGTAGAACGGTAAGCAGCCAAAGGTAAAAATGGAATACATATTGCTGGATATTACTTTGTTGCTGAAATTATATGTATATATTCATAAAGGCCTTAAATTATGGTTATTTTGAATAAATTATTAATATCGAATTTAATTGATAGCATACAATCTACTGTAGAGCAGGTTCAAATGCAAACCCATCAAATACATTGTTTCAAATCAAAGGCATGAATTCTCATTAATTTATTCACAAAGAAAATTATGAATTACTTTTCAAATATCCATAGAATCTAGTTCAAAGAAAATTCTTCAAATCATCTTGTTCCAATTCGAAATCCATTTCTCCTGGAAGCAGAGGTGATCCTATTCTTTATTATTCTGAAACAACAAAAAAAATATCCATACAACAAAAGTCCAGCAAATTGCGAAAAAAATATGGTATTGCTTAAGTTTCTGAAAACTTTGGATTACGGCAAATTTGCCAATCGATCCGTTATGACGCTATTATTTGGCATTATTGTTCTTGGTGTAATTGTTCCGATGGTTCTCAAATTTGTGGTTAAATCGGTGAGTATTTTTAGCAAAATATTTTCGAAAAAAATCATTTTCGAAAATCAATTCAGAAATCTTTTCAATTTTCTTTTGTTTCAATTGACAATAAGCAATTGCGTGTAACGCCTGGATCAAAAAACCGTGCACTATTCGAAAGAATTCCTTTTGCTTTGGACCTGGAAATTTATCTCTATAACATATCAAATCCACAAGAAGTTGTTAATGGTGGAAAGCCTAAACTCCACGAAATTGGACCATTTTTCTTTGAGTAAGATTAAGATTAGCCGATTTGATGCAATACCAAATAAAATTGCCAAATTTTCAGTGAATACAAACACAAAGAAAATATTATCGATAATGGAATCGATGACACTATCGAATATGATTATGTAAACACATTTATTTATCGTCCGGAAAAAAATGGTCCTGGTTTAACGGGTGACGAAATTGTTACAGTAGCACATCCCATGATGATGCCATTGCTATTAGCTGTAAATATTGAACGGTACATTTTTATCAATAGTTAAAGTGAAGTTTGTTCATTTTAATTTTTTTTTTTTTTTATCGTACCTCTAAAGTGCCGAACTGTTAGATTTTATAATGGTTGCCATCGATGGCCTTTTTAATAGTCCATCGGACGTATTCTACACTGGTCCAGTTAAAAATTTATTATTCGATGGTATTAAAATTAACTGTTCGAGTGATTCATTTGAAGTGGGCGCAGTATGTTCAGAGCTAGACAGCGATGATTATCCGCAAGTGAAGAAAATTAGCGATACAGAATTTACATTTTCTATTTTTGGCAATGTAAGTAACCGCATTTGCCATTTTGCATAATGAATACGATTAAAAATTATAATTCTTTTCAAATTCATTTTTGCTAATTGCTATTTGCTATTTGCATTAGTCGAATGGTACGAGCATTGGACGTTTCCGAGCCAAATGCGGAAAAGAAAGTATCAAAGAATTGGGAAAAGTGGTAGCATTCAATGATGAAACACAGTTAGAAGTATGGGACGGTGACGATTGCAATAAAATAATGGGAACCGATGGAACAATTTTTCCACCATTTCAAACCAAAAAACATGATTATTTAATATTTACGCCACAATTATGTCGAACACTTACGGCCAAGCATGTTGGCCAATCCAAATATTCGGGAGTTAAAACACAACGTTTTAAAATTAAAATGGGCATTGAAAATGCAAAAAATCAAACATGTTATTGTCGTGATGTGGATAAATGTCCACCCGAAGGCACATTCGATCTATATCCATGTTCTGGAGTTCCCATTACAGTATCGGCGCCACATTTTTACAATGGTATACAATGCAATTAAGTGAACGTAAACAAGACAAACGATTCAATGATGATGATCGATCTTTTTTTAGCTGATCCAGCGATTTTGGAAAAACTGGATGGCCTATCACCCAACAAAGAAAAACATGCTTTCAACTTGGATTTCTATCAAGTAAAATCAATGTTTAGATTTGAAAAAGAAAAATTGAGAGGAAAAAAATCTAAGTTTTTATATATATATATATATTTATTGAAAAGTACGCGGGTGCACCAATGTCAGCTCATGGTCGAGTCCAACTCAGTTTCGAGGTTGTGCCAATCGAAAATGTTGAACTGATGAGTAATTTTCAGGAGATGTTTTTACCTTTTCTACGAATCGATGAGGGAACTGATTTGAATAGAAAATTTACGAATATGATAAAATATCAATTATATATGTGAGCATTTTAGGCCATCCCACGCCTTCCAAATCAATATACTTCCAAACACAAATTTTCTCATTCCAGAGTTCGGAGCGTCCTGAGATTTTTGAAATATATTTGCATTATTGGCGGATTAGTGGGAATAGTATTGGCATGCGTTGGCCATTTTTTTCAAATGGATGAAGAAAAAGCAGCCAACATTACTGTCGAAGCCGCGTCTGAAAAACAACCGGCCAATCTCAATGGTTGATCAAATGGATTTCCGAATGCGATATCAATTTCAACGATTAAAACAAAATATTGTAGTCATTTTTAAGCTAATTGATCCGCATACATACATTACGGTCAGATCAATACCCCCAATGCAATACGTTTTTCTCTCTTTTTGGCACCTTTATGCTTTATGATTCATAAACTTATTTTTAAATTTGAGCACAATTGAACAAAAAACGTCCAAAAAGTGAAAATCAGCGACATTTCTTTCTTTTGTGTCACTCGATTTAGTTGGCTTTAGTTCGATCCGGTTCTAATAATTAATAATAAAAGGAATGATTCATACATACATATACGAAGAGTTGAAAACGAGATGAAAATGAAAGGTGTTAATCATCTGTTGTTTTTTTCTCTCAATAAAACTTTCATCAAATTACGCTTAAAACATTTGGTATTTGGTCCGTGTTCATTATTCCATACGGTAATTATTTGAAACTAAGGTGCAAATGTGGATTATGATCAATAATCCGCTCGACGAACAAAAAAAGAAAGAATCTTCACAAAATTGTGATTCGCTTTCGCCTATAGAGAATAGAAAAACAGCTAACAAATAATCGAATGAAAGTTTAAATAAAATGAATTGTTACTGAACGCACACACACACACACACACAAAAGAAAAAAATGTTTTCAAACAGTTCAAGAATTGGCTGATTTCATGACACTGCTTGAATGTTGTTCTTCGAGGCTAACTTTCAGCATTGATTGAGCTATACTTTTTTCTCTTTATCTTTCTTCATTTCTTATTATACGATATGAACAAATATATGATTTAGTCATCCGTTGCTAAGGTTTACATAACACAAAAACAACGATCACTTTGCCCATAGCCCATAGCCCATATTTTTTCTTGTTTTTTATTGTCTGCTTCCACTTCTTCTTCTTCTTCTTATTCTTTCAGAATGAAAACCGTCAGTGGAACAGTCAGCATAACGGTAATAATTCAGTAATGGCAATTGATTGTGAAATAGTTGAAACATTTTCATTAAGAGGCCATGGCATCATTTGACATCTGTGATTTGAATTTGTGATTATTATTATTATTATTATTATTATTATTATAAGGCCAATGCGGATGCTTATTATTATTTAAGTATGCAAAAACGAAATTTAAATGATCGGTCAGTTTGTTTGTTCTAATTCTGGAGGCTCTTCGATTTCATCATACAATTTGTTTTTTTGAATTTGATGGAAAATCAACCATTTTTAATGTTTAATCAATAAAACAAAATTTAATCGTTAACACACAGAGCAACTACAGTTATGGATAATAATTGATGAACATTCGTATGATAAGTGTTTAAAATTCTTTTATTGGATTGCATTAGATATTGAGCAATATATTGATTGGTCAGATCCAATGCTGCGGCCCTTTCAACCATTGAATGGCATTTAATCGGAATTTCCATAAATAGAGACAAAAAAATATTCAAATATTCCGTGTGGAATTAGAGAATCGAATGGAAAACGGAAAACCTACGGTTTTGAGAATTGAATTCTAATTGTTCACCATCTTTATGTTTTTCAAACCGACGTTTTTGGAGCATTAAATTGTTAAATGCCCTTCGCCGAACATTAAACGCTTTTTTTTTGTTTTTTTTTCATTCTCGGTGGGACATTGATCGGTCATTGTATCTCGTTTTGTCTCATTAATATTCTTGCTTGCGATTGATTTCACTTCACTGGGCCTGAATAGAAATAAAAAAAAAGATAATTCTTCGTTTAGTTCCAAAACGAACATTCGAGCCCAGGAAAAATTGCAATGACTACTCGCAAAAATCACATATGAATCACCGACAATGAACAATGAAACTGTAACGCCGTATTTGTCATATTCATTTACGCTCATTATTGTTATGAATTGAGCCCTGAAAAGCTCACAAACCGATTGTAATCGATGATTTTGGAGTCGACATAACGGTGCTATTTATTTACACATTTCATTCATTCATTTCCATTAAGACCTCAACCTTAACATTAAAGTCGATCGTCTCGCTTACACATATTGTTCACACATGTGCATTGACGTGTTTACACGCACTCTGCTCGAATCGCACTCAACGAATACCAAAAAAAAAAAAAAAGAACAACAACAACAACAACAGAAGATTGAGATGAGAGAAAATGTAGACAAACGAAAATGAGACGACATCACAAACACATGACTATCGGGTAAAAGAGAAACAGAAAGAGAGAGAGAGAGAGAGAGAGAGAGAGAGAGAGAAGACGAAGAAACCAAAAATGTGATATGTTGCTGCCAAAAACCGAGTATTGGGCACTAAGATTGACGGTCGATGAGAGAGAAACGCAAAAATCTTATGTGTGGTCGTAGCTCTCACTTGGATGGATTTGAAAAATCCTATATAAAAGATTTGATCAACGGTTTGGGAAACAGTTGTATGATTGATTGAGTGTTATGACGAGTGATCGAAAGAGTTTTATCAGTGATATTTTGAGCCCTGCAGTAGTATCAAAATTAAAATCTTTCATTTTAGAAAAGTGATTTCGGAAGAGAATTTAATAATAAGAAATAGAATTGTTCAAATCGAAGCAAAATGAAACCAATCTATAAATCAATTGTGGCTGTTTTACTCATAGCTTATCAGGTGAATATCGAACATTGAAATGTGCAATTTAGTTTTTATTTCTCTGGTTTTTGTTATTGTCATTTTGTAAACATAGGTGCATTGTTTTGCGTTTGGGATTTGGCCAGCACCACAGCCTTATGCCATTATTCGAGCACATCACAATCTTGTCGAAGATTTCTCTCGTTTTCTACAACGCGATCTTCCGAGTTTAGTTTACGGACCTGGTTCACGTCAATACTCATTATCTCCTCATCCGCCGAATCGTGGATTACAATTCGGTCCACCACCGCAATCAAATCCTGGATTTCAACAATTCAGTCCATCACCGCAACCAAATCCTGGATTTCAACAATTCAGTCCACCACCGCAATCAAATCCTGGATTTCAACAAGCAGCAACCTTATATTTTTGGATTACCCAGCACACTGTCACCCCAACAATTTTTGGGAGCACAACCAACATATGGACCATCCGGCCCATCCGGACCATCCGGACCATCCGGCCCATCCGAATTTTCTCATCATCAGCCGGCTCCATTCTATGCTTCAGCACCATCATTCATAGGATCATCCGTATCGCCACAATATTCCGATGGTGTAATTCCTTTGGCTCCACGACCAGCACCACCAATATTTATTCCACAATCAGAACTTCAATTGCCTACATTACCAGCAATTGGCTATTTGCCCACAGAAAGTAGTTCATCTGCTAAGCCACCAAGTGAATTGTCAACATCAGGTCCAAATACCGTTGCTTCATCAACCCAAACATTACCAAATTCGCCATCATCAATTGATTCACGATTCCCAAACTCATCATCATCTTCTGTTGACTCAGTGCCAAGTGCGAATCAGCCCACAACACATACTGTTCCATCCGTTACATCGACATCGCCTCAAGCATCAAGCGCGTCAACAACAGCTCTACCAGCCATTACAGATGCTTTAGTAACAAGTACTCAAACCTTAATCCCAACACAAAATGATTCAAACTCACAAACATCCACTGAATCGGCTAACCCATTGTCAACGATTGAACAATCAACGGCTAGAACTGAGGCCGCTTCAACAGCATCCAATGAAAATGCACAGTCGACAACAGCTGCCACAAACGAGGAAATTACCAATAATGCCGTTTAAATGCCAATACATTCATCATCGTTAGTCATTTAGTTCATATTTCGACCGAAAATCCATCAATATTTGGTTTTTTTTTTAAGAAAATAATCATTGAAATTTGGTAATTGAGCCATAGGAAAAAATGAAACCTATTTATCTATTTATAAACAAAAACAAAACACTGTCTGCACCAACTAAATCCATCTCAAAATTGAAAATAATATGTTATCTTCTAATTGAAATGGCGGATTGTTTTCGTTTTATCTTTTATTATCAGAAAAAATTTCGATTAAACTTGGAATCAATTGCAGCCAGACAATGAACAAAACTCCAACTCAATGTCAGTATAAATGTGTCAGTTAACGGTCCAATAAACCTTCAACGCTTAACTATTTTTGTCTTTGTTCATTCTCATTCTTTTTGACATTTATTTTTTATCGATGATTTAATATCATCGTGCATCGCATTTATGTTTGTCTGTACAAATGGTCAGCCCAATTTCCTTGCAATGATGATTCAATGATCCGAAAATTTGTAAATACAATTACTGTTCAAAACGAAATTGAATGAATTGTCGACAGACAATCAATATTTACGCGTTCATCGTTTCTTCTTTCTTTCTTCTTTTTTTTTTTTTTTTGGAATTTAAGTTCAAGTGAAATTTGCTCCGTGCAATCAATTTCAGTCATGTTTCATTAATCGATATTAGATTTTGGCTTTGGCGTGGGTGTGTGACATATCGTTTCTTTTATTTTTGCTCATCGTTCGCAATCAATATTACTTTCACATAAGAATTTTTATTCTCGAAATTGTTCAAGCTCAACCACGAATCCATTCTGAATTTTCAAAGAAAAACTAAAGCAACGTTTTAGTTAAATTTTTTTCTATTTTGATCTGTTTTTCTGAAGTACGAAATAATAATCTTATGATCAATATCTGAGTCTCATCAAATATGCAAATCCATTTACAGATCGTGGCTAACAAGTTAGCAAAAAATCGTTTGCTTTTTTAATGTTATTTTTTTTTCGTCCATTATTTGCATTTCATGTGAACGCAACTAGCGATTTGTAGTTCTATTCTCCTTACCTTCTATTTCAAATGTTATTTTTCGCAGATGTTAACTTGAGTTTGACTCACTTTTCTACTGAATGTTGAATAATGATAGTGTTTTCTATTCGATTCTCGTTGAAAATTGTTGATAAAACAATACAATGCTACGGAATGTTTGATAGTTAATTGATTATCCCAGAATAAAATCCACTCGTTTTGCTGTAAGCAACTTGAAATTTTATTTATTATTCATTTGCTGGTGCAATGTAAAAGAAATATCAATTTTTCTTATAAATATATTGATTTAATTGATAATTTGAGAAATGTGAAAAATATTGTCGGCAATTGAATGGCACAGCGTGAGTAAATTTGTTGGTAATAGAGTATTCGTTGCGTGTTTAAAATGGAAACTCTGGATGTTTGTTGATTCTAAAAACAGAAAATTTCCATTAATAATTACGAATTCTTCTGAATGGCAAACGAAATCCAAAATAAACAAAAAACAAACAAACCCTTGAAAAAAGCTGAATGTATTGATACGAAGACCCCGATCCAATCCCTTAATCACATTCATATCCTCTTCAGTCAGATCAAAATCGAAAAGACTCAAATTTTGAATCATTCGAGTTGCGTTCGTACTTTTTGGAATGGCACAAATTCCACGTTTTACAATCCATTTCAATAAAATTTGGGCTGGTGTCTTACCGAGTCGATTGGCAATCGATACAATTTCAGGTATTTCAAGAAGGTCTGGAAGTTCACGTCTTTTGTTATTATCCAAAGAGAACGAGAGAGAGAGAGAGAAAGAAAGAAAGAGAGAGAGTTTAATCATGTATTTTCACAAAAATAACTAGAGTATTGTGGTTTTGGATTATTATTATTGTATTTACCCTTTGTCAACGGAATGTTCAAAAAGTTTGCTAATGCCTTTTGAACCCAATGGTGAATAAGCCGTAACAACAATATTATTTGCTTTGCAAAAATCAACTAATTCATTTTGTTGTAAATAAACATGCAATTCAATTTGCAACGAAGCCGGTCGAATGGTTGCATTGTCAATAATGCGTTGAATTTGTCGTTTATTAAAATTTGAAATGCCAATGCTCTTAGCTAAGCCGGTGCCAACCATTTCCTCGAATTTCTACGTGAAAAAAAAAATGAAAAAAAGGGAGAAAAAACAACAACAACAACACAATATTTATAAATGCTTTAAAATAATGATATTTTCGATTGTACCTTCCAAACGGCCACATGGTCGACATTCAAATCCAAAACCAGATCACCGTTTGGCTCACGCAAAAATTCACCATTATTATCGGGTGTAGCAAACGGAACATGAATCAAATACAAATCAATGTATGTTAAATTCAAATCAGACAACGAACGTTTTAACATACTTTCAACGCATGCGGCACGATTAGCTGGTGTGTGTGCGCGTGTATGTAGATAAAAGGTGAAAGTAGTGCCACGAAATCAATTTCAATATTTACAAATTGAGAATGGATTGTCTCACCGTATTCGGGTAATTTTGTTGTGATGAACAAATCCTCACGTTTCACTCGACCTGAATCCAGCCATTGCTTCAGAACGCGACCGATAGCCTTTTCGTTCAAATAAACTGGCGCACAATCAAAGTGACTGCAATATTTTGTTTTTTTTTTGTTTTTAAATTTAATGCGCATTTAAAACCAAAACTGTAGCTATTATCGAACGATTCAACACTCACCGATAGCCGGCTTCTAGTGCTGAGTTTAATGCTTTTTCGATCTCTTCATCCGGAGCCTAAAAATCAAATCAATCAAATATTGTAATAATCGAACATTTTTGCTGTTCAAAATGAAAATACAAATTAAATAAATAAATAAATCGAAAGAAACAAAAATGTCACCTACTCTCCAAGTACCATATCCTAATGCTGGCATTTTAATACCATTATGGAATGTCAAAAATTCCATTTTATTTGCCATTTTTTCACTTCTCGTTCAATTTAATAAACTTAAAAAATCAACTTAATTTTTCCACTTTATTTGCACCTAGACGTTTTATGCTGATGACTGTAAACAATGAACTGACTGGTTATTTTAAATTCTATTTTAGCTTTTCATTCGAATTTAAAGGCAAAACTGATCTCGGTTGACTTTGTATTTAGTTTGAACTCTTTTGATTTGTGTGCGTATTTGTGATGTGACGTGACGCAAAGCGTTTTGACTTTCGATTCAATGGTATTTGCAAGTGTTCGGTTTAAATGAGCCGATTTCTGGTTTTTAAAAAAACCATTGTGTGCATGTATGTGGTCAATCTGTTTGGCGTTCGCAAACAACAAAAACAACAAAAATGCCCAATTCGACATATAAACACATTCCGGCTTCGTGTCATTCATTCTCTTTACCACATTTCTTCTTTGATTACTTGCACCACATTTGATAAAATTTTATTTTAAATTTTAACCGCATTTTTGTACAATAAGATAATGAGGTGTATATTCAGTAAACATGTATTGATTATTATATGCGGTATCAAAATTTCCGGCAGAAGCGAAAAATCATTCGTGGTCAAAATGATTCGAATGGCCATTGATCTTGGAGTAAATGTCACACGTAATAAACAATTCGACAAACATTTATCAGCGCATTCAGAGCCAATTTTCTATAAAACGTTTTATTATTTTTAAATTAAAACGACATTCGGAATAGATTTTCCGAAAAACAAGAAAAACGTAGAAAAACAATCCCATATCCGATTTGTCCGAAATGGCGTCAGTTAGATGCATCTGTCTGTAGGAAAAGAAGCGATTCAAATGATAGATACACGAATCATTGAAAAAGTACTTGAGATGTATTGTCGGTTTGGTTGAAAAATTGAGGAATTGTGGTATCATCGAGTACCTAACGATTGAATGGCATGATTGTCTCTTGTGCATATAGTTTCATTATATCTAGAATCTGGACAGGAATATTCAAAAAAGAGAGAGAGAGAGAGAGAGAGAGAGACAAAGAAAAAAATA
>GL501532.1:1690606-1710581 GCA_000149185.1 Mayetiola destructor | reverse complement strand
AAAGAAGAGAGAGAGAGAGAGAGAGAGAGACAGAAAAAAAAGGTAAAAACATTTGAACACCACTTTAGATTGCAATCTTATAGCTTAATCTGATCACAAATATTTGTTGCTTTGTAAACAATAAGTAATCATGAATTTTCGGTTGGCTTTTTAATTCACCGATTTACTCTCGATGGCAAAGGGAATTAATATAATATGACATGAAGTACGTAGATTGGAATCATAAAACTGTAGCAATTAGAAGTGCATCATAATTGAATTATTCGGCGAAGCGAACCTCTGTGTATACAATTTGCATACTATACAACATGGATCACAAAAAATTCTACTCTCTGAAAGTTCCTTTTGTTGTTATTAGAAGAAGAAGAAGAAGAACAAGAAGAAGAAGAAGGAAGAGCACGTGAGGCAGGTTTGATTCCAAAAACCGGTAATAAGAAAAGATGAGAAAAGATGTAAGCCCACTCGATAGTGATGTTCTCATGGATTCAATGCAAACATAATCTAATAAACTATCCATTTGATGGATGGATGGCTTTTCCGAATTTTTAATTTAAAATTAGAAAATTGCGTAACAATAGCATAGCTGAACTAGGCCGAAAAAGATGCCATTTCCGGACTTTGAGTCACAATGAATACGATGATCACCAGGAGGCAAAGGAAACATGCAAAATAGGCTTTCTTATTTTGGATTGTGAAAACATTTCAATTTTTCGATATCCTGCTGAGACGGTGTGATTGAATTCAGTTGATCGCTTACAGTTGTTGATCTATACTAAATTACAACATAACACAACACAACACAACACAATACAATATAGCGTCGGGCTCTTTTTAATGCACAAAATGGCTCTTTTGTGAATCATTTACGAATTATGTTTGTAAAGCAACAACAAATGAGCAAAAGATTGAAATTCAACACTCGGATTAATCACAATGCAAGAAAATGAACATCAACAAGTAACAGCAGGAACAAAACGAACCGCATGAACGGTATTGAACAGTAGCCGATTCTATAATCGGCGGCAGTCGGCAGTCGGCAAAGATGAGAGTAATTCATAATAATTTCACATGAACATATATGTATCATTTAAATGTAGTTATATTTGATACATTTTGTTCGTCATAATTTCGTTCATCAAACAACTAAATGAGTATTTCATCCGATGGTTAAATTGATTCTGTAACCGAAATTGTAGCAGAATCGTAACAACCAATTTTTCAGGAACACAAAATGCCATCAAGATCGCAATATATAAAAATAGCATGTACGAAATACTGGTCGAAGAGGCAGGCACACAATCCTAACTATTGTCTATTCGGTCATTCTCCACTCTGCACGACAATCGAAACAAAAGACAGATACAGAACATTCAAACGGACAAAATTGTCCTCTTGAAGGCTCATGTCTAATTAGTTGGATTATATTGATCCGAATACCTGCTTAAAGTGAATTTGTACCATTTAACATAATATATATATGAGACACGCAAATATTATATCCACACTGCATTCCATACATTCCCAAAAACCATTTGGATCATTTGTGAAAGAATTGTTTTGAAAACATTGTGATCATCTTGCAGATTGTTGACAATGCTATGAATACAAATCCATGCCAATGCATGTACTTGAATCGCACAAACAACCGAATTGTTTTTTTGTTCAGTCTGGAGTTTTTCTTTGAATGAATGAGTATACTTGAAATCAAATGAGACTATGAGGATAATGACATGATTTGAAGAGTCCATAGGGCCAAAAATGAACAAAGGCTCCATCGGCTACTTAATATGTATATTTTGTTTCGTTGCATAAGCCGATTTCGATGTTTAACAACACAAACCACAACAATAACTATAAAAAAAAAAATACAACATCGAAAAGGCAAAATCCCGGGCCAAATGTAGCAGTCCAATTTTGATGCTATTCTATCAAAGAGAGAAAATTAGAAATTGAATATGAGTCAAAATACAAATAAATTGATGTATATCACAGTTGTGAAATTAAATGAGTGCATTAATAACAAATTAAAATTGAAATTGATACTTTTGTATTAAATACACAATATGATATGCCGAGAGTGCCGAATATACAAAAGGGATGGTCGCTTTTTTTTACCGATTTTTCTCCCTTGTCGGTGTTTTTATTTTGTGTTCGCTTTTCTGATCCGCATGTTAAACTTTCTGTAATAATTTTCGGAATACGGAACCAGGTTTCTGGGTTTGCATGTGTACCGATTTGCTATTGTTTCGATGCTATTGTTGAGTTTTCAACTTTTTAGCGATAAACAGTAAACAGTAAACACGGCAACAAATCAAAGAGGAAAACTAGAAATGATGAGTAAATTGTGTACATTTTTCCAGTATACGGTAGCCGTCAAATAGAATAGTGTTGATGTCTATATTGTGTTGCACATATTATTATGGATTTAGATCGTTTTCTCTTATTCGTTTGCTACCCCAATCGCTCTCTTTCTCTCTCTCTGTTTCATTTCTCAAATTTCAATAGATGGCCAAAACCATCGGTGAGCCACATTGATCATTAGTTTCCTTTTTTCTGCATTTTTTTTTGTCATGTGTTTTGTTTTGTTTTTCTTTTGATTCTTATCGCAAATTACGTTCAATACGTGTATGATCCTCTTGAGAATGTAAAGTACCTAATAGCTCCGCCCCATTTGTTTAGGGATGATTATTTGGATTGTTTAAACTGTTTGTTTGTGTTTGGATTGTCTGGTCTTTGATTTGTGGTATTTTGTACAATGAATTGAAAGAGCAAAAAAAAAAACCGATGCATGGATGTTGGTAGGGATGGCCTATGAAAATCATTGCAAAAACTAATCGATTCCTTGCCATTAAATAGTTGTGAAAATGAAACAAATTGTTTCAGTAATCTGTTAAACATTAAAGCAAAAAGGCACATTCGAGAGCGATCATTCAAATTGTTACCCGGGAAAAAAATAAATAAAAGAATCGAATTCATGGATTCAAAAAGTGTTCAGTATTTCATTTGTAAAAATGAAAAATTACCAATTGCGACGAAATCCAGTGATTTTTCCATCGATCATATTTTGAATAAAGCTGGAAATATATGTGAAACAAAATCCAACAATTTGAATACATCAATCGATAACGATACAACTGACAACAAATATTTTTCAAACGATTTGAATGGATATCCACCGATTTTGGATTGGTTACATTATACACGCTATCGTCCACCACGCATTCCACGTAAGTGATCTTGTTTTTTTTTTATTTCATTTTTTTGGAAGAGTGAAGAAAAATAAAAACAACGATCGCGGTGAAAATCAATTAAAATTGAATTTGTGTTTGATTTAAATTAATAACAGGGCCGACAAGAAATGGTCCAGTTAAAAGAACACCGGGACGATTGCCGAGAATACCATTTACACCATATCAATTGAATGAATTGGAAACGGCTTATTCGCAAACGAATTATTTGAGCTCAGAAGATGCAAATAAATTGGCCGCACGCCTTGAATTGACCTGCATCCGAGTGAAAATTTGGTTTCAGAATAGAAGAGCACGTGAACGTAGAGAAAAACGTGAAAATAAATTAAGATCATCTCCGCCCACATCGCCGCCACAATTACAAATACCGGCAACAACAGCACATCATAATCAATCGATTATACCAACCTCAGGACTATGACAATCATTTTGCACAAATTATTACTTTATGTAGGAGTGATAAGTAGTAGAAGGTCCAATAGAACCGACTGTAAATAGCAAGTATTTAGTTTAGTGATTATATTATGAATTAAACCGGAGTTCTTTTTTCAACTAGGACCGATTTCATGGTTGATTCAATAAAAACGTGATGCATTTAACAAATGTTTATCAAAAATATTATAAATCAATCTTTATTATTTTGCTTCTTAATCGAATGGTCAATTTTCTCCACACAAACACACAAAATGATTCTCAAACGTTATGCCTGACTTTCGATTAAGTATCTGACTGAGATACTGAGATTGAGTATTCGATTTCATATCGATATCAAATTTGCAATGACTGGTTGCCCTGATTTTGTTAGACTCGTTATGGAAAAGTTATCTAGCTCCTGCTGTGTTTATTTTTTGTGTTCTTAGAACGATCAAAAATTCCCGATTCATCAAACTATAAAAGAATTGGAAACAGAATTTCTGAGATAAAATCAATTCAGACTCGCAGTTACTCAAAATGCTGAAATTCAATTGAATTTTTCAGAGAAAAAAAAAAAGAAAAAAAAAACAAATCCTAAAATCTAATCACATTAATTCATCTAACGCGCTATTTACAAATTTTTCGCTATGGTATTTTTCTTCATTTCATTTACGAATTGGTCCAAATTAAATCGCTTTGGTTTTTTCGTTGTTAAACAAGTTTTGTTTTCTATTTTGACCTTTTACGAATGATAATAATTACGGTCAACCGTTTTTAAATGAATAATTTCATAGATATCGTCGATTCATTCGTTTGTTTGGTGATATAAGCGTTGAATCGCCATAAACTGGTGAGGCACGGCTATGATGAAAGCTACTTGAATTGCTGCTGCCGCTATTATTGAAACTTTGATCTGAAAATTCGCGAAAATAACTTTTCAATGCCGAAAATATTCAATAAAATTCTGAACATTTAAATTTACCTGGATACATGGGCCCTCTTGGCGATGACATTCTCGATGATGGCAAACAGGTTATAGGCGATGTTTTTAATGGTGATTTCTGTTGAAATGGTGAAGTAGCTGAAAACAAAAGTACACAAAATATGTTTGTTTGTTTGTTTGAATGGTTGAAGTTTATGGGCTAATTCGTCTTAAATTCGATAAACGTTGTTCGAGATCATTCAATTGATCGCTAAATATTGGTTCGGTTGATCTAATCGGTGTGGCTACAGACGAATTTTCAGAATTGCCTAAATTGTTGTATAAATTCGCAACTTCCGAAGGTGGAATACAATTCACAGTTTGTGTTCCCAAAATGTTTATGTCTTTTAGAATTTCGTCGAGTTCATTGAGATCAATGGAACTGGAACGGCCCGACAATTCGTTCATTAATTTTGTCATAATGGGCGATAAACGTGCAATTATCATTTGATAATGTTGTGATTGTTTTCGTTGTCGCACCGCTGTTTCGCAAAATATTCGCGCTTTTTCCACATCACCGGCACGATAATTAGTTTTGGCTTTTCGGATGGCCGAAACCTCTTCGACATCACATTTTTTTGATTCACGTTGCATTGATTTGATCATTAATCGAATATCGACTAAACGATCTACGCAACAGGTAGTATTCAGGAGTGGTTAAGGAAAATATGGGGACTATCCATGTGTAAATAATAAATTATAATGAAATAGGTTCTAGGTTCATTGGAACAGTTTCAAGGTGAATTGAAAATTTTTGTTATTTTCTTTTTTTTTCGGTAATTTTTGGGGGTTGTAAAAAAGGATACTCTCAATTGTTGCCGGTTTGAATTTGTTTCGGGCGGCAGCAAACACCCATGAGATACCTTCGGAGAAATACAAATAATAATGAAGTTGATGAAAACAACAATAATTACCAATCTGAAGTAGACAATAAATTAATAAAAAAAAAATTGTATATTCAATTCATTCATTTGAAATGTGTTCCAATGATGCCTATGGATTTAAATTCAAAACAAGTGTGAACACTCACCATCATATTGGCCCGCATTCGATGAGAAACAGTAAATGAACGCTATTTATAGAAGAAAAAAAAAATTATTTTTACAAAACAAATTTGGAAAATTGAATGCTGTGGGCAATGAATATGCACCGAATGTTGTCACTTACCCCAAATGGTAGCAGTTAATACAATCAAAGCCGTTACAATTAAACCCAAATTTGATATTAAACCAAATGCCAACGTTGAAAAACTTTGAAACGGTTGACTCAAACATTTTTGCATCAATTTTACAGATTGAATTGGAATTTGAATCGTTTGCATGGTCAACGGTGAATTAATTAAAACATATGCAGTTTCATCATCCGGTAAATTTTTTAACAAACGTAATTTGTATTCGTATGCACCGTGCGTTTTGGATTTGGAAAGGACATCGAGATGCTTTGGATCGGATGTAGATACTTGAATGCGTTGCAATATTTTGTCCAATCCTGTGATCGTAATGACCTGTTGATCGATTTGTTCGAGTTGAATTGATTCTGGCATCACACTAATGGCGGGCACAATTTTTAAATAAGTCTTTGCCGTAACACCAGTCTTAATGAAAGTGGCCGTCAGTTCTAATTGGATGTCATCATTTTTCACCAAACCAATAATATCAGCAATAGAAGCTTTCGGTTTGAGATTCAATTCACAAGCATATGCTCCAAATGCTCGATCAAAGATCGGTGTAATTGTGATTAAGTTCATGGCACCATTGCCGCCATTACTATCATCTGAGCTCAATAATTTAATGTCACAATTGAAGAATTCCACATTGAATCGATGCATGTGATGCAAACATGATGACACATTTTTAGCAATAACATTCGATAATTTATCGATTTGTAGATGATTTTTCATCAGTAAATGTGCTTTATAGTTTTTGCCATTGAAAATATCGTTAATTTTGAGAAATTCAATACTATCCACGTCTCGAATTTCCACATCGTATCGAATATAACCGAAGCGTTCATTTCCATTGGTAACTGTAATTTGTTCTCGGCCGGTTACTAAATGGGTGCCAGTTGCTAAACTAATACCACTCCCTTGATCAATGCGCAAAACACTTTCATCCGATGACATCCATTCGCCCATTTGATTCACTAGCGGTGATTCAAAACAAATGATATCTCCAACGGAGAAAATCCGATGGGTCGGAAATTTACCGCTCGATTTTGAAACAGACAATTTAATGAAATCTTCGCTATATTTAACGCCAATGGCATTTCGCAATGATATGGACAGCATATTGGAACAATTGCGATCGAGTCTCAATGCAATCGAAAAATTATATCCGATATTAACTTCAACACTTTCATGGATTGCTAATTTTGGTATGAGCATCGATGTGTCCTGTGAATCGTGTGAAAATTCCTGGCCCATATTATCGTGAAGCGAAACTTTAAGAATGATATTCATTCCGTTTGGAATTTTCGATTTAATTTGTCGTAGTTTGAATGTTGGTGCATGTAATGTTGTCAATATGTAGTGTATATTTTTAGTTTCGATTGGGACCGACAAAGTTTGATCCTCTGATGATAACTGCAATCAAAAACATGTTTGTTGTAAAAAAAAAAGCATTTGATTTTGAAAGGAAAAAAAACCGAAAAAATTGATTATTTTTTACATACAATGACAAAGTCACGTCCCAACTGGTCATTTGTTTTTAAAATGCCGTCCGGTGTCACTTTTAAACCATTAATGACACTCTTTTCGGCAAAATTGAAACGAGCATCCGGCAAATTAGCCTTCAAATTGATTTGTGATCGTGGCGGAACAATAATGGCATCGGATGTTATGCGTTTCGGTAACTCTAAACCAAAAAACAAAAAAATGAAATTGAACGAATAGAAATAATTTTTGTAATATATAAAAAATTCGAACATGGCAAAAATTCCATGTACGTACCCAATTCCAACACTTTGTAAACGATTATTTCAAAGGAACAAGACAATGTGGTCGACGATGATGTGATGAATTCAGCTTGAATTTTCGCCGTTCCTGGATTTAATGCCTTGAGTCGAACGGAAATCATATCTTCTTCACCGTATTCAATGCCAGCCTCTGAAAAAATGCTATTGATTTCTATGACGTCCGGCTGACTAGTATGCCATTTAACTTTAGATTGTTGTAGCGTGCCCAGAATCAATGGCGAAATTAAAGTGTTTTCATAAACACCGTAAATTGACGCTGGTAGAATGGTACCCAATGGGACATGTCGCAATGGAGTTTGGATTTTAACTTTATTCAAAACAATGACATTCACTTCGATTTTATCTTCGGAGAATAAAGTTTGTTTTGAATTGATGGGATTGGAGACACAACGACCTGTGATTATGGTACGACCAATTCGTAAGCCCTTTGCACGACTGGCATCCATTGCTTTAAATGAAAAAAGAAAAGAAAATAATGAAAAAATATAAATTGTGAAAATTGAATCATCGAATCAAATGAAGATAAAGAACCAATACGCACATATAACATTCTCATTTTCGACCGAAAACACAATGTTGACATCCTGTGGCCCTCCATGCGATTCAATTTGAATCGTTGAACCGATGACGATTGTGGAATTTCGTGGACTCAAACGTAACGGCGGAAAAACCTAAGGCAATCGAGAATAATGTTTGTGATTAAAACGGACACTTGTTCACTACTAACTACTGACTATCTAATCCTATTATTTAGTTCATTCTTTTAATTTGTACACAACGATAAGATAACAACAAAACATCATATCAAACGAAGAATTTTTTTTTTTTCAATTTCCTTCTTTTAATTATCAAATTTCTTGGTATTCGAATTTCAAATGCGCATATATCCACATATATCTCGGGTGATATGATCTAACAAAATGACGCAAAATGGAGTGTTTGTGATTGTTTTTGCGGGTTTGTTGAAAATGAATTGACTCAGTTGATACTTTGCTTGAAACTCAATCGGATGAAAATGTCCGAGAAAGTGATTAAAAATATTGTTTTTGTTGGAGATGAATGCGTTGGAAAGACGAGCATTATTTATGCATTCAGCAATAAAGGTGGCTTTCGTATTTCATACTTGCCAACGATGTGAGTGAGAATTGCACACTGCACACTGAACTAGAAGTGCGATTTGTTATTTATTGCCTTGCCTTTTCTTACGAAACATTGAATGAAATGTTCTTGTATTGTTCTTTGTACAGCTATGATATGGACGAAACGGAGCTTGTGCTAGACAATGTAAGGCATTTAGTCAAATTACAGGATACAGACGTGCATAACAATTTAACACGAATGTTGTATAAAGATGTGTGGTTTGATATTCGTTTTCTGATTGGAATTTATAAATTATTTTTGATTTTTATGTGGAATCATTCAATGATTTTAGGCGGATTGCTTTGTTTTGTGCTACAGTATTTCGCATCGAGACTCATTCGAAAACATTCTATCGCGATGGTATCCAGAACTTCATCCATTTGGCAAACCGATTGTTTTAGTCGCAACAAAAAATGACCTCACAATGGCCGTGAACACGGTTCGAACCAAAGAAGGAGAGAAAATGAAACGAAAAATAAATGCAAAACAATTTTTAGAATGTTCGGCCAAAAACAATTATAATATCAACGAAGTTATTTATGAAGCAGTTCGGGCTACAGTTGTTGGCCGTCCAGATCCAACCATCAATGAATCATGCAGCTGCTGTTCGTGGCCTGCCCGCAAAATTTTTTGTTGTCGCTCAAATTGATATAAAAATTTGAATCAAAAATAAAATAACACTTTTTGGATTTGAATTAATTTTTGGAAAAAGGTTTTTTGAAAAGATTCGGAATTTTTGAAACGGTTTTATAACTTAATGTTTCACATCAAGCAATAGATGTGAATGGAAAACACTCACTTGAATTGTGTATGCAGGACTGGATATGGTTTTATCTGCAGTGCCCGATGTAAATGACAATTTTGTTTCACCCAGTTCGGTTCCCGTGATGAAATACCGAATTTCTCCAACTTCTAACGGGATTTCCACTAATGTTGGTTGTTCTTCCATTTTTAGAATATTTTGATTCCAAATATGCTCACGAATTTCATAGATTTGAAGATTGTCATAGTCCAGTGACAGAGGTTCGTCCATCGAATCATATAGTCGCACGATTGCTTCAATCGTTTTAGTTTTTTCAACGCGATCGGCAACCTTAAAATCAATGCAAACATTTACAGTCTGTAAAATAAATGAACCGATGACTGACATACCTGAACTTCAATGCGTCCAATCGAAACCACAAATACGGTCAGACGTGACGCATCTGTTGTTAAACAACGATCAATCACATCAATTTCAACACGTCCAAGTTGTAATGGTTCAATGATTATTTGACGAGCATCATTATCAATGACTGCATTCACAATATCCGGATCGCTGACTTTAATCTCATAGAATCCACTTCCATGGGTTATTGGAATATATTGATGATGATTGAGTGTCAAAAATACCGAAATTCGATTAAATGGCAACAGTGTGCTATTCACAGCCAACAAACTTAATTCATTTTCAATGACTGGTTTGTACAATTTTCCATCATCATCTTTGCCACTTTTGGTCATACCAAATTCCGGTTTTTCTGCACGTATGGATTGAGCATAGAGTACATTTTGTTTATAACCATCGATGGATGCCTTTATTTTGAATGTACTTTTAATATCTGATATTGTGGTTATTAAATAGTCTCGTTTGGGCACTTCGATGCCGGCAATCATTTCAACTTGTTGCTTTTGTTCGAAATTCGGTTGATAATCAACGATTTTGTCGGTTTGCAAAAATGTCCAGGACAATTCAAGTGATGAAATATTCTGTAATTTGCGATTTTGTGCATCAAACACTTCAATGGTAACATCCAATTCATTTCCATTTTGTTGAACATACGTCACGGAATTTCGCACTTTTAATGGGCATCCGGTGCGCAACTTTTCCATTGTAAATAAACTGATAAAACGTGGCTTAACACAATGAACCTGAGTCTCGAATCGTGTTATATATGGCAAATAGTTTTTGGCAGTCAAAACATTATAAGTTTCCAGCGTTAATACAGTGGATCCGATTTTTTTGCACTGAACATTGAATGCATGATAATCAAGACTTGATGCCATTAATGTTGTTACGCTTGCAATGGTTTCATCGATTTGAACATTTTTTACGAGTTGAGCATCGATGTTAAATACCTTTTGCGGTCCATTTTGATAGACAATATTGCGTGATGTTCCAATGGGCAACACAACTTCATTCGATATTGGATCAACAATTTCCAATTTCTCGAATACCATCAAATTAACCTCAGCCTTAAGATTTCGATCGAACGTTGTGTAGCTAATTTTAAAGTGTGATGTTCCCAATTCGTCCGCTTGCAGTGCAACCAAATGGCAGGCATGCTCATTTAATTGTTGATTTTGAGGCAATTTAACGTGGTCATCTTTGTGAAATATCTCTTCCAGCATATCATATTCAAAATGTAAATTGTCACAGGATGTTAATGGCACCAATTCACCATCGAATTCAGCATATAAAGCAATGTGCAAAAAAACGTAATCCTTCAGCTGAACCTCGAAATTGTATTGAACAATTTCCAGTTTGACCGGTGGCAAAAAATGTATGTCGGCTGTTTTTGCAATTTTGGCATTTCGTTGCAAAGCCACTTTGACCTGAGCAAAATCGGATTGATTTCGTTCATTCCAATCATATTGGGCGCCAGCTTGATTTCCAGTTTTTGTTTCTGCCAAACCATTTTGTGTGATGGCGATTAAGTTGCCATTTAAACTGGACCATGTGTAAAGTCCATCTCCACCTTTGGCCGTATATTGAATTTTTTGTTTACGCAAATGCTTTGGATCATATGGTAGATATACGATGGTCGGACTAATTTCCAGTTTATCGAATACCTGAAGATCGGCCGTAGCTTTTAATTGTTCGAATGAACCATAGACTGGACTTTTGGCTATTTTAATTACTTCACCATCGATTTGAGTGCCATTTGATGTTCGTGATGTTGCATAAAATACGGAACTATCAAATTTCGATGAAATACTAAATGCATTGCCGAGTGTAATCAATTGATTTTCATTGGTATACAATTCAAATGAAATTGTATGCTGTTGACCAATAACTGTAACCCAATTATAATATGGCAACAGATTAATCGATAACTTATCAGCTTGGGCTACAGTTAATGTGGCTCGAATGGCTGGTATCGAATCGATTGCAACATTTTCCAAATTATTATCAACGACATTTCGATCTTTAAGAATGACAGCTGTTCGGCCATACTTCAAACCGGTTGCACTATTTCCATTGATTTGAGCCAATTTTGGATTTTCAATTTCCAAATAATATTGCGAATTTGATGTGATATCTTCCAATTTGCCCTGTTTCAGTTGCAAAATCCGAAATGAAATTGTATCACCGGGCAATATATATGCATCACTTGGATCCAAAATAATATTTGCCAAAACAACAATGTTCACTTCAATCGGTGACACCAAATGACTGTATTCAATGTACGGTAAATTTACCGAAACTTTAGCAGAACCCGTATTTATGCCCTCCAACAAAACCATATAACCACGTAAACCCTGACGATCGAATGGTTCCACTGATGCCGGTACATCATGATATTTACTCTCGGAAAATCGAAGAAAACGCAACACTTTTTGCCAATCACGTTCTTTTCCTTCCAACGGATGTTGAGACGAAATTTTCCAATTAAATTCGATTCCTTCGAGGGTTGTGAATGCATTGCCTGTGATTTTGAATAATCGAAGATTTTTATCCACATTGGTTCATATATTTTTTTTTCTAACACAATCTTATGAAATTCACTTACCCTGTGAATCTTGTGCCCAAAGTTCAAAAGTTTCTGGAGCCTCTTCAAGATAGAGTTCACGTGTGGTGGTTAGGACACCTAATTGATCGATGACATCTAATATGACATCACATCGTAGAATTTCACCAGTTGCTAAATCTTTGGCCAAAACTAATGCCGTATTGCGGCGTCGTTCTCGAAATAATGTTGTTAAAACAGCCTTTGATGCACATTCAATGTCATTTGAATCATCGTACACCGGTGTTATTGCGATTAAATCGGGACGAGACGTTGACCTGTGAAAAGAAAAACGGAATTTTTTTATAACATAAAATTTTTTCCTCGGCCATTTTTTGCAGTATTAATACTAATTTTTTTTCTTTCATTTTTTTTCTAATTTAATTTTAACATTTGAGGTTATGCCAGAACATTGCTTACCATTTGAAACAGCCGCCTTCTATAACTTCTAATGTGAAATTAATGGATAATTTATCAAAAATTGGCAACAAAACTCGCGGATAATTTAATTTTACAGCTTTCGATTGCTGTATCAACAGTACAATGAACAAAATTTTCAAAAACCAATTCATTTTTCGTTCAAATTTTATTCACAAATTTCATCACTGATCACAGTTAAAAACTGTTTGCATTTTTCTTTGCCTTCAAATTGAAAATACACACAAAATATTTTTCGCACACCAAATACTCGTATTGTATTAATCGTTTGACAGTTCGTTCGATATATTCGAATTACAATGATCTCATACAACAAATGAGAAAAAGAAGAAAAAGAAGAAAAGAAAAAACCGTTTGACACTGACGGCATCGTGCTTGTTATACTGCATACTGTAATGCTGTTCTGCACATCCGACAAATAATAGCGCAACTCATTCACAACCAACTTCAGCATTGTTTCTTCAAATAGGAATGTGACACACAGTTGAATTATAAACGTCATTAAAATTAATTTTCAAGTTCGAATATTAATATTGTTTGTGCACTTGGACTTGAGGCTGATGTTATTACACACAAAAAATGAATGAAAATTTTAATTTATTGTGTTTTTAATTCTGTATTTGAATGTGTATTTGAGTTTGAGGTTTTGTCACACACACACAAAAAAAAAAACAATGTCTGAAATTGTTGAGGATACTTTGACCGAACCGAAACAGGTTAAAGGTGTCGTGCCAAAGAAAAAAGCAAAAAAAGTTTTCAAATTCCAGTTTATGACATTGGCAAATTTGAAAAATGTTCGACGTGATCAGGTGCTGGCTTATATTATGTCGCTGCATCGAAAAATTCGAATTTTGTTGAAAAAATCACGGCGATACCGTCAAAAAATATTCATATTGGTTTGTTGTTTACTTCCAACGTCCGCGTCTCATGAATATGGTTGCAATTGATTGAGCTTATGCTTTTGCAGGAACGACAGAACAAGGAAAACTTTTTAAAATCCACGGATGTAAAAAAAGGAAAAGATGGTAAAGGAGCCAAGACACAGGAACCATCGGATCCTGATTCAAAAGCTATGGATTTCATAGCTGATATTAAAGATGCCGCTCAGCAAGCACAACAAATTAGTGGTTTTATCTATGAACCAACGTCGGGTTTGTATTATGATTCAAGGACTGGATATTATTACAATGCGGTAAGTTAATTTCCAACTTAAATATCGATCCGAAAAAAAACAAAAATTTTATAGCAAATTTTCGTTATAATATCAGGAACATGGCCTTTACTATGATGGCAATAGTGGCTGTTATTACTCTTACAATCAAACGGAAAACAAATTCGAATTTCATTCACAAGTTTATGCAGCAAATGATCAGCAAACAGTTGAGACCAAGGAACTGGTGAGCTTCTCGATTAGCATCCAATTTTGAACAGACTAATCATTATACACTGCCAAGCTAAACTCAGTAGTAGTGCTTGATGTACGATGGTAACAATTCCTCAACGGGTTCACATTATTCTTCATATTGTGTTGTTATGGGATAGACCATCAGGAATTTTTATTTTTGGAAAAAACGTTTTTTTTTTTGAAATATTTGGGAAATTTTGGAAAATTCGGCATTTTTTAAAAAAAATTCTGCATTTTGGAAAAAATTCGGCATATTTGAAAAGAGAAAAAAAAACAATTTTTTCGAAAAAAAAAAGTTGTTTTGTTATTTTAGTGTTACACATCACGCAATATCCATTTTATTAATCATATTTGGTATTATTAATTCGGACGACAGTCTCAGGTTTGTGACGACAGTTTACTAAATCGTTTTTCGCACCTGAGCCTCATCGATCAATGTCGTGCGAATGCATTAGGTGAGATTGTCAGCACATTTTATCCATTATTAATAAATGCGCGTATTCGTTTTTCTTCTCAATGAACCATAGGACGGAGACAAACAACTGACAAAATCCAAACGAAAACGTCGACGAAAATCATCAGACGAAAAGAAATCAAAATCCAATTCGCGTAAAAGGAAAGCCGATCGACCATCCGAAAGTGATGTGGAAAAGGAAGATGGTGAATTGTCGGATGAAGAAGAGGATAGCGATAGTTATGATGATCATGAAACTTATCGAAATCAATCAAACATCAGAGATCGACGAAAAGCATCAATTATTGAAATCGAAGAATCGAGCAATTCGTCGTCTGAAACTACCCGCGAATCATATTCAGGTGAATCATGAGAAAAATGAATACGCGTATTTTTATTGGTCTTATAAACAACTCATCCAATGATTCTTCGATATTTTTTTTTCTCGTTCAGATATTGCGAAGAAATATCCACCGTCGCTGCGGATTATCGTTCAAGAGACGGACATGAAGAGGCTCAAAATTGGTGAATTATTTTTAATAACCTACAAAGGTACAACACATTCTTTTTGTTTTATCTATTGTATTTTATTTCAAAATGTCGGTCCTTTGGTCAACATGCTTTTGAATTGGTTTTTGTTTTTTCAATAATAGGTGGTTCATTGGGACGGGAAGGCAAACATGATGTTATCATTCCGGATTTAAATTGTTCAAAATATCATTTGAAATTTGTGTACGATATGGAAAAAGGCTTGTATTTTTGTACCGACGTTGGATCTCGAAACGGAACCATCATGAATGGCAAACGAATGTCTAAAACAAAAGAAACGAGCGATGCACAGAGGCTGGATCATGGAACATATTTACAAATTGGTCAAACTAAATTACTTTGTCATATTCATGATGGTCATACGACATGTGGACAATGCGAACCGGGATTGGTTCATAATGACAATAACGATTCGTCAAATGTTTATGAAATGAATGTTCAACATAAATTGGTGCATGGTGATGTTAATGCTGAACATCGGCGACAATTGAAAAATTTGAAAAAACGATATGGACTACAGGATGAAAGTAGGATATATTTATTTGATATGTATTCGCTTTAATGCCAAATATATATATTTAATTTTTGATTTTCATTGCTCCAGAATATAAAGCACCCAAAATGGATGCAAAAAATGACAGGGCCGAACAGAGAAGGCAAAAAGTTGGAAGCTCATGTGATCATGAAAAAACCAAAAGTGCTTCATTAAATACGTACGTTGTTCGCTTTAAATCATCGAATTTTGAGACCAAAATTTACGTTCCATATTTTTTTTCACATTTTTTTTTTCGGAACAATTTCCAGATCAATTTCAATTGAGAATAAAGGCTTTAAAATGCTCAAAAGTTTGGGTTGGTGCGAGGGTCAAGCATTAGGCAAAAATGAAGATGGACTACTAGAGCCGGTATGTTAATAGAAAACAAAAACAAAAAACAATAAACTTCATCAATTTTTGTTATTTTTTTTTTCGATTGTTCCATATTAATAGATTCCGCTGCAAGGCAATCAAAACAACAAAGGTCTCGGCTGTGACGGTAGCCTGGGCTCAACGAGCTTTGATAATAATAATCCAAAACAAAAACATAAAACAAAAATATTGGAAAAAACGCATCGACGATATCATGAGAGTAATCAAAAATCTGTAGATATTTTTCAAGATGCCAGCGACGATAGTGATTAGTTGCTATGTTCATTTGTTTATGGGAACAGAACACGTAAAATAAAATAAACGCTTTTAAATAGTTTAAGCAGTTGCATTTGTTGCCCCATGAACGCAATGATTTTCAAATGAATCATTTCGATTATTCCGTTCGTTGGTGACGCATATAACAATCACTTTAAACATCCACAGCGTGAAATAGTTAATTAGATTGTTGTTTTTGTTCTAAAAAGATAAAATTAATATGAAGAGATTAGACCATAGCGATTAAGAATACAAAATAGAACAAATAAAATAAAATTATAGCCTCTAATCGAACAGAATAAGAGATTTTCTTTTTCTTCTGATTTTTCCAATCTCCTATAAATGTCCTTAACGACCACAAGACTCAAATGGATTCAGATAAGTTAAACTTTTCACTTATATTTTCTTCGTTTCGATAGTTGGCACATCACACATCATTCCATACTCCATATTTGAATGTTCATCATTCTAAAATCAAATTCATTCAACGAATTTAGTGTGTCCAATACGCATATATCTCATTCGACCGAACAAACAAAACTATTTGCCAAAGAGTGACAGAGTCAAATGCCACTATAATATATGCGTTGTTCAAATAAATGTGACTTGTATGCACACAGTGTGTGCACAGTGTGCATTGTGTGCACTATGTGCGATGTGTGCACATTTTGAGAAATTGTATATTTTAATTGAATGTTTATGTAGTTGAGGATATATTACGCTGGTATGACCGGGTGATTCGAATGAGCCAACCAAATTGGCCGCTTTGGATTGAGGATTTGTGACTCTATCGAGCGCTTATCGCAGATGGAGATTCATGAATCGACAAAAAAAAAGAAAGAAAAAAAATCATTAATATCGTCCAATGCTAGACAATGACTGTTGATATCTCACTGAAGATCCAATTGAATTTCATAGACAGGATACCTGGATCACCCTCTCATCTTTTGTGAGTATGCAATGCAAAAGCGATATGAATGTGCAGATTGCACACAAATGCAAAGCAAAATCCAAAGACAAAACGAACAGCGAAATAAATAAAATAAGAAGAGAAGAGAAGCAAAAAAAAAAGCGAAACGAAGCCAAATGCAAAAGACCGACACACTCAGAGCACACACTACAAACTGCACACTGCACACAGTTCATCGAAGAAATATGTATTCTGGAAAGAGCGGATTGGCGAATGGACAAATCATTTCAACGTAACTGGTCAAAAAAAAAAGGCGATTTTTTTTTCTTTTTTCTTTTTCAGTAGTCCACTTTAGAAAGAGGAAAAGCACAAACTATCGTTTTCTCTCTTACTTTACTGGCCCCATAGCCGAATAGTAGAAAAAGACAACAGAAGAAGCAGAAGAAGAAGAAGAAGAAGAAGAAGAAACAGCAAAAACGAACTCTTTTTCTGCTTTTACTTCTCGTATGTGCATACAGTGCTCACGGAGTACGTTTGGCATAAACTTTAAGACCATTTTTATATCGAACTGAAATTCAGTATACGTTGGATGATCGAGTAAATCGGAAACAAGTGCGCGACTGCATATAGTGGTTGATTTTTCGACCAGATTCTCATATACACCATACGTCCAGCGCCTGTTTATGGACGAACACACAAGATCAACAGATAAAATAAATTAGAAGAAAATAACGAAAAAAAAAAAAAAAAAAAACTCGAGACATTTATTCAATTTTCCCTTTTCGGATTTGAAAGGAGAATAAGAAAAAAAAACAATCAGAAAAAAAAGGAGAAACAGTGAATACAAAGTCGTCTTACATCGAAAAAACAAAAAGATGAAAAGAAAATTCAAAATACCAATTTTCATTTAACCAAAAGCCAAAACATACAGAATTGTTCGGTGACAAAGTGCCGTTTGGATACCGATGTGTGAGCATCCATCTATCTATTGTCGATTATTATTAATTAGCATTTGTTTGGTTTGCGTGTTTAATAGCCAAATATTCTGGTCGGGCTGCCCATATATTTATTATTATTAATATTATTCTGAACTCCCGAAACTCAATTTGGAGCCCAATTTTTTTTCGTTTGGCTTTGTTTTTGTTTTTTGTTTTTTGGTCGATCGTCGGTTTTGTTTCGATGTATTTTGAATTGTGCCGCCCATAATACCCTGCCTCAATTAATTCGATTTTAATATAATGAACCATGTTCCTTTTAACGAATTCATAAAATTGTGCGGTTGAAGCTTCAATTTTTTCCCATTCGGAAAATTAAGAATTGTTGATCAAAAGAAACTGAATTTGGCGCGTATTATGAAAAATTGGGTGTTTCGCTGGGGAAATTTACGGATGTGTAAGGTGTCTCAAGTCACCAAGTGAACAGTAAACACTGTACACTGCAGTCCACAAAATCCTCCCACAATATTATACACAAATTTCCCTATTATTATAATTGTATTTTTAGCACATAGCGATGTGATTCAAAACGGTTTCAACGGTTTCAACGGTTTTCAATGACGATTCTCAACCATTTCAAGCATCCCGAGGTAAATGACATTGCATTTTGAAATATGCACAATGAAAATAAAAAACAACAAAACAAAGAAAAACAATAAATCACGTAATAAACACTGTTTTGCATAAGCGAGCACAGATTTATTTACGAATATCATCCCGTTGCGTCGCCTCATTTAACAACAACAAACGAAAGAAGAAGAAGAAGAAGAAAAAAAACACCTCTCAAGTCAGTCAGAACTCAGAAAATGTAGTTGTTTTATGGCTTTTTTTTCATATGTTTTCTTTTCTTTTTTTGTTTTTTTTTCTTTCTTTCTGTATTTTATTCAGTGCTTGTTTTGACACATATTTTTCCGAAAATCAGAATCGATTTGAAACCGACCCGATTCCGAACATCTCATGAATGTGAATTGTTTTCTATTTGATTTAATATGAAATATTCCATACGTATTACGTACACTGTACACTGTACACCATACCCTCGTACACGTCCCAAATTGTTGTTATTTCGAATATAATCCGATTATTGCACAGTAGAAAATGAGGAGAAAAACAATGAAAATGAAAAAGAGAAAAAATTTGAAAAAAAAAGAAGAAAAAAATACAAATATAGAATTATAGTCAAGGTACTGGTTGCAGCACGTGCATCAAGTTTCCATTGAATTCCATTGACGCGCAAAACGAATTCAATTTCAAACGAATGTTTTTCGTTCAGTTTTTCTTTTTAAAAATCATTCGCAATTCTCAAATAAGTAGAACAAATAAATGAGCGAAAATGAAAAACTTTATGATTTAAAAGGGGCCATGAACGAAACACGAAAATATTTTTAAAATTCTTTCTCCAACCCAATTATCAAAACATTCAAATTGATAGTTCAAAAGAGTTCAACATTTTAACTATTGTTGCAAAATATTGTTTTTGAGTCTGACAAATGGAATTTCTCTCTCTCTCTCTC
>GL501532.1:1672294-1688887 GCA_000149185.1 Mayetiola destructor | reverse complement strand
CCCTTACAGCCGGTACATGTTGGGCTAAACGAAACCAAAACGGTAAATGTAAACATCCGATGGAACGAAACGTAACAAAAGAAAAATGTTGCAGCAACGGTGATGATGTCGGTTTCACGGAAAAGGATATGAATGAATTTGAATATTTTTTTGCAACAGCATTGGGCGATGGGATGGCATGTATTTCGTGCATAGGTATATTCTTAATATTGTTGTCGAAATAGGCCATTGATGAAAAAATGCGTGTGTTTTTGTTTTTTGTTTTGTTTTTATCTTCAGAATCATGTAGTACAGCCAAATGTGGACCGCAACGTCAATGTGTTATTCGTCAGGGCCAACCGAAATGTGTTTGTGCACCGAATTGTAAACAAAATCAACGACATCACCGTTCGGATCGGCGTCAAAATAATGCATTACACCAACAAATCAAATCGAAACGACAACAACAACAATTCCAAACAACAACCAAATCAACAACAACAACAACATTATCAAATCTACAAAATAGACATTTAGCCACTCATCACATTCAACCACAATTGATCGAACAAAAAAAATCACAACTTACAAATCATACAATCGATCATAATCATTCAACGAACAGTCATAGGCTTAGAAAATTTCAAACAAAACATTCGACAGATACAATATTCAATAATGGTAGCCAACATTATATGAAATCAAATAAAAATAATCGTCGACGTCAAATCACCAACAGCCACAGCCACAGCCACAATCATGATGAATGGGCAGATGAAATCCGGTCGAGATTTCATGGACATGATCTACCATATCCTCCGGATGATTTACAGGTTGGTATTGGCGACTAACAAAAAAAAACCTTCCATTCTGGTTCCAGCTCTCGTGGAACAGAGAGCCAGCCTGATATATTTTTTTCTCGTTTCTGTTTTGTCCAATTATTTTTTCTTTTCCGCTCCCTTTTTATTGTTTAGTTCAATGTAAACCATCAATATCATCGTGCTGTTTGCGGTACCGATGGCAAAACCTATAAAACTGAATGCCAATTGAAGAAACGTGCATGTCGTCAAGAGACAACATCTTTATCGGTTGCATACAACGGACAATGCCAAAGTAAGTTTTCATTTCACATTTCATTTGTTTTCTTTTTTCTGGTTTTTTTTCTTCTTTCTTTTTTGCGTACACATTTCCAAAGCCGATGATTGAAGGGCGATTGAAGGGCAATTGAATTGCAATGGAATGTTTGAAATTGATTGTGTTGTGTGCGCAATGTGCATTTGAATAAATTGATATGGCAAAACAGGCAAAAGTAATAATTTAACGCAAATCTATTGCAATTGAATAATTTAGAACGAAAAAAAAAACAATGATGTGAGCAAGCACAAACTTCTTTTACATCTTATTACGATCGAAATAGCAAAATCAAAAAAAAAAATAAATAAATAAATAAAATAAATAAAAAAATAACAACAACTATTTGCGGACGTATCGTAAATTGTATAGAATGACGAAATGAGAGAAGGGGTCTTCAATCAAATCGACGACAGGCAACGGCAATGCCATTACCAACACGAATAAAATAGAAGTTTTCATCGATTTTTTTCTTTTCTCCTTTTTTGATGGAACGATCCGTCTCATCGATTGAAAACATTTCGCATTTCCGTTTTAATGTCGTTTGTTTTTTTTGTATATTGAATTTCGTGGTAATTAAATAAATAACATTTGTACATGTGAAAAACGGTAGCCAATTGCGAATTGAGCACAAATGTGTCGCATTATTATTATTTTTATTGACAATGTGCAACATAAATATATACAAATCGCAAATCCCGATTCAATTCAATGTAAAGATAAGAGAAGATTCAGCGATAAAATAGTTGGATACATTTCAATTGAATTCAATTCATGCAAACGTATATACAAACTTTCCAGCCAAGTCGACCCAAGCCTCGTAATGTCAGTTCAAAATGAATGGAACGGAATTTGCGCTAACGTTTCGCATTTTAAAAATAAATTTCATTGAAAGAGTTGCACTTTTTTTTTCCTCATATGTATATAGTCTAAATAAAATCGAACGATAACAATCGATACCTACATATATATATGTATATATATATATTGATGGGGATTCAAAATGGAATGTAAAATTTTAAGCAGTTTTATTTTTCGGTTAGAAAGACAAAAACATCCAATTCATATTGTTTATGTCCTTTAGACATTTATCAACATTTGACATAAATAATAATAATTACAATCGTTTCAGTTCGGAATTGATTGGTCTGCATGAAATCGGTTTTGCTTCAATCAAAACACATACAATATCAAAATGCGATTGAGGAAAAAATAATTGTTTTTGTGAAAATGTCTATTATTTGGTTCGAAGTGGATTGAACATTAAAATGGACCCAAAGGGAACAAAGATCAATCATTATTATTATTATTATTATATTCGGTCGATATTGTTGAATTGAAACCGATGAAATTTCTTGATTAGGCCACCACATTCATTTCGGCGCTATGCTATACTGTTATAGTTTGAGTCTTCAATCGAACAAATTGGAGAGCTTAAGCTTGAATTCACAACTTACTATATTGTGTCTTGATTGTATTTTTCCTTTTGAATTGCGATATTTATGGCGAGACATTGCATTTTTCTGTTTGAACAATTTTTTTTTTTTTTTCGTTGTGGTTTCGTTGTTAAATCTATTGCTTCTTGATCAGTGACGGGATCAATAGCTACAATTTGGTTTCGTTTTTTTTTTCTTTTTCGCCATGGCACATTACAATTTACGTTTCGCATAGAAAATAATTGCATTAAGAACTCTCACAACTCACAAGTACCAATTTATTAATTTGTTGGAACGAATGGTGAGATCGAACCGAAAGTCAATTTCGAATTGGATACCGTTGCTGCTGTTGTTGTTGTTGAAAGATATACGCAATTGAATGGATCGATGTTGTTTAGAGAAGCAAAAAATGCTCTTTTTTCTACAAAAAAAAAAAACAAAGAATTTGTTTCATTCAAAATGATTTATATTGAGATTTTTGCTGTTTAATGGTTAATTTTGCTGTGTTGTTGTTATTTTAGTTTCCGTCTGAACTGCGCAACACACATTCCATTCAATTCGTTACCGATACCGATACTTTGTAAATTGTTGATTACTGTTTTTGTTTGACTCTGTGATTTTCTCTTTTTCCTTTGTCTACTGCCTCATTTCTAACACAAAAAAAAAAAAATGAAGAAAAAAAAAGAAGAAAAATTATAATAATTTTGTGTCTGTTTTTATTTTCAAATTTTGATATATGGATGGCCATCCAAATGAAATTCAGCTTCCTGTAAACATGTTAAATGTTCAGCTGGTGAACATTGTCTAGAGGATCAAAATTTAATGCCACATTGTGTAACATGTTCAATAACCTGTCCACCATATGATCCCGCTATGAAATCGACCATTGTTAATCCCTCCCGTTTGGTATGCGGTATTGATGGCAATACATACAGAAATTTATGTGAAATAAAACGTACCGCATGCATGTTAGGACGTTCCATTCCGGTTGCATATCGTGGCCCATGCCGAGGTAAGTGTATTATTTTTTTTTCCTTCTCTACAATTTTTTTTTTGTTTTTGTTTTTATCAAGATTTTTGGATTTTAATAATAATCATAGTAATTCAAATTCAACTGCATTTCATATTCTTCGAACATTGTGTTGTTGTTATAAAGCCAAACCGAACTCGATCATTTCTTCATGCTTTTCAATATTATAAATGTGAAACGATCATTTAAACGGGATTTTTGTTGTTAGAATTTGGTATTATTCTTACCGTAGAGCATAGAGCCGGCGGATAAAAGAGAGACGGAGAGAGAGAGAGAGAGAGAGAGAAAGAAAGCGACAAAAAATTCCAATGCATGGAACATGAAAATGGGATTCCTTTTATTTCATCGGTTCTCTTTTTGTTTGAATCAATTCAAATGTCAATCATTTTCGATGGAACATTACAATTTCTATGTTATTATTTGCATGCATTTTATATGTATATTTTGCGTGTTACGAAATGCATATTCATCATGTTTAACGTTCTTTTAGTGCGCGCATTTTATCGAAAAAGAAGAATCACACTGAAATGGTCTGATGCACAGTGCACAACATTCACATTTGTACTATTGAACATTGAACATTGAACATAAAATGCAAAAGGCGATCAAGAACGATAAACCGAATAATGTTTTTCAAATAAACCATGCTCGTGCCAAATCGTTAGCAAAATCTTCATTTATTTGAATTTAACATTTCGAATTTGATGAATATTTTGGAATTGGGCAAAATGGACTTGGCATTTGGTAAATTGGTTGACTCATTGCAAAAATCCGGACTATTGAGCTTCGCAGAATTGTTTTCGATGCTCAATTGAACTTTTCTAATGCACATCTCGTTGAATGTTGAGAAATAATAATGAGAGAATAAACATGAATATGTTTAATGTTTTAACAATGGACCATTGATTTGACCATTGCAAAATCCGTCTGCATAGAATACTGCATAATATGCACGCTTAGCGCTCGTGATTCAATGATGTGTGCAGTATTAAGTTTTGCTTAAATCTGTTTACATTTCACATTTATACATAATATTTATAAATTTTTTTCGGATGCAACCATGCGATAAAAAGGCGAAAAATGCAACAACAGAGAATTTGTAATCAGCATTTAATTTATACTTAAATGCAATGCATTATGTGAAAAAAAAATGGGAATTTTTGACGCGAATAAAATTCTTGAAAGATCAACGCATTAAGTAGATGAAAAAAATGGCCGATTAATTTTCGAAATAATTATTTTGCAAGTTGCAACTTTGCATGGAACACAAACGAAAGATTGCAGATGATATCTAATAAAAAAAAAGAGGCATGGAAATCGACAGGTGTTTCTTTCGGCGCTGCTGATATAATTATCATTTTTTCTTTAAATTTTGGAGAGTTTTTAGCCGAAAGACCGGAAGAAAGTCAAATAAATTTTTTTTCTTTTTTTTTTCTTCAAAACTATAGCTCACGGAAATCTTCTTTCTTTAAAGATTCAGTGATATTGCTTTCTTCTTCTTTTTTTCTTCTTCCTTTTTCTTTTATGGTATCAGCATTGAATACAAAGTTGTTGCCATTATGTGGCCTGCATTGCTTGACATGCAATGCACACACGCACACTTACTTGCATTAAATCTCTATGTTTATGATAATTTTCCATGGCCATGCATTTAGTGCACTTTGGAGTTAAAGAAAAAAAAAAACAAAACGTAACCAATACTTAAATGTTTGGAGCTTGTGAAGCTCTATAATTTCTCATCATACAATGTTGTAGTTTCATGCATGACAACACAGTCTCTGCTCTCTGTTGGAACGAATCCATTTAATTTCAGTCATACAAATTATTATGATTTTATTAATATCATTTTCAAATTGAAATGGCAACGAACGAGTCTCGCTCAAAGCAATTCGAATGATAATAAGAATTGAATTTTGTATTTGGTTGTTGTGGATTTTTATTCCATTTTGTACACTCTGTTGTGTTCGAAATTTACCGTTTTCGTACGATTTGTCGCGCCGCAATTTACCGTATTCGTCGATTACTCGCGCCGCAATTTTGTTATTGTTGGTTTCCTTTTATTTGCAAGACAGAATACTGAATACCCGAAAAGAACAATGCGAATGAAACGCATTAATGCGTTTGTGTGTTGTTCGTCTGGACGATCTATTTTCATTTTATGAATGCTCGCACTTATTTTTTTTTTTTTGAATTTTATCCCTCTTTAATTCTGATTCATCTATTCATTCACACGTTTCGTATGCATTCTCTCTCTCTCTCTATCTCTATCTCTCTTTTTTTTTTCTCTTCCCATTATCATTCTTTTTATTGTCTGCTGGCTTCTATCTACTTGACTCAACATATTTCGTATTTTTCTGAATGAAATGCTTTTTGTTGGCGCCCGTTTTGCGTGTTACGCCATTCATATTATTGTCAATATAAACGAATATGTTGTGATGAATTGTGAATGTTGTGTCATTCGCTTTTATCGAACAGTCGAAATAGATAAACGGGAGTGGCATGTCCCGAATATTTTCATTTTTGGTAACTACAATTGATACCTTCTGCATTAATCGATGATCAGCATGGCTTCGATTTTGGGGAATTGCAGCAATATAAATCGAGTGTCTAACCATCATCAGTTCGGCTCAAAGGTTAAGAATTGCAAAAAATCGAGAGAAAGAGAGAGAGAGAAAGGGAGATAGATAAATGATGCAGGCAGCAGGCATACACTTTCTGTCTGTGTAGCATTAAGCCAGGCTTTGGTGTTGCGTTTGATTTTGTTGTTGTCACATTCTGCAATCATGTTCCTTCGGTTATTATTACACTATTATTGTTGTTTGAGCACCAAAAAAAAAAACGCAATGGTCATGTGGCTTGTGTCTTGTGTCTCGTGTCATGTGTATGTATGTTATGTATGTACACTATAATTCACGAATTTAGCCTGTTTCGGCATTTTGATTTTATTTTTTATTTTTTTATTATTTTTGTTTTTTTTTTGGGTTTGTTGTTTGGTTTGGTGTGCAATGTGCTTGTGTGTACATTGCACAACACACAATCATATCACAAATAAAATTTCGCTTCAATTTTGACCGGACTCGAGACATTCACCACAAGATTTGAAAGAATAAAGAAATAAAAAAGCATTTCCAGACACTGTGTTGTATTGTGGTGATGATGTTACTGAACTGTTTCAGTCAAGGTTGCCGAAGGTCATTACGGTTAGAGAACATTACTGTGATGACTTTTCGTGTGCACATGACATCGAATATCTTATATCTTTATAATATAAAATTCGGTTGTTATTTTTTTTATTTATTTTTTATTTTATTTTATTTTTTTTTTTGAGTTTATTCATAAACAATACATTAAATGAAGCAAACGAACGAGCAATTTCAATCGAAAATAACTTGCATTTCCATTTATGGAACTCTGTCTGTATGCACAATAACAATAGACCCCCCCGAAATTAAGAATGAATGAAAAAAGGAGAAAAAACAAAACGCAAAATAAACGAAACGAGCAAACAAAAAGAAAAAATGTGGTGGTTTATGCGATACCATTTGATTACGTTAAGCAATAAGCATAAAGTGAAAAGAAAACAAAAAAAAGGATGAGGCCCGTCGATACCGATACAAATCGACATACCGGTACACCACCGGTATCCAAATCGGTGCATCACTATCCGGCACATTCATAAATGTGCAATCGAAATTGTTTTGCGGTTGAACTGTGTTGCTAGTTGCTGATTGCCGTTGATACGAATTGTGTCTAGACTAAATCGATCAAATGTTAACGATGTTACGAAATGCATTAAGAAAAGTCGTGCATGGTCTGGATGATTGTTGGTCGTTTGGTAAGGGTTTCCCGAAGAAGGTTATGCATTCTGTTCATTTTGGTAATATTCTATACGGTTTATGTTTATTACCGTAGAATTTTTGCTCTACGAATGACGGATAAATAATGAGAATGGAAAATGCACACATCGAAGAAATACGTTCGACGAATGCAAATTTTATATTGTATTGAGTTTCATTTCGATGCCATATCAAAAACAATCCATAGCCAATGAGTTCTCCAATTAAGCGCGTTGAAACATGAATGATTTCGATGTCAATTGCTTAACGTTCTGTTTCAACTTTTGTTTGTTTTGTTTGTTGTTTTTTTTTCTTCTTCTTTGGATTTCACTGCAATTTAAATAGCCAATAATAAGTCGATTTGTACAATTTATACTGTATACGTATTACGTATAGTTTTTGTGGTATTTCCCACCTCCATTCATTTGGCCATTGCCACTGTCTGCATATTTTATCTAAATATATTGTATGTTTGCATTAAATGCATATGAAATTGATGGAAATTTATGCGTCTGCTCATTTAGACACTAAACATCCCGTAAAAATGATGATTACGTATTATTTTATTGTTATTGTTGTTGTTATTCGTATATGTATTATTGCACATACATATTTATTTTGGCGTCGATTCGCTCTTTTCCGATCTTCTTCAGCTTCAATCAAAGCCGTTCGGGCTCCAAAATTTTGATTATTATTTTATTTTTTGCATCGTTTTTTGTTTTTTCCATTTTTAATGCTCAACTCTGATGGCATAGTTTTCCATCTCATTTAATCATAAAATATATGAATATGTGTATAAATGTATAAGCATTCGAATGCCAGTGTCGGCCTAAGTGGAACAAACTAAAGTAAAGGAAAGCACTAAAATTTGAACCATTGATGATTCTGAGAATGTATTTAAATGATTATTTCACTCTCTAATGATAATAAACATAAATACGTTGACTGCAAAGACGGACAGGCAATGCCATTGTCCCCATTTAAAAGAACCAATTTTTGTTTGTAAATCAGCCGGGCCCAAAAAAATTAAAAAAAAAATAATTAATAAAAAACGCAAACACAAATACAAATCTCAAATATTAACGAAAGAATGATGGGAAAATGAATGAGAAAAAAAAAGTTGAGACGGCACGGCCCGGTCCAAGATAATATAAAATCGCAAAACTTAATATTTAAATGTGTTGTTGTGTGTGTGTATGTGTGTGTATGTGTGTGTGTGTGTATATATGCCTTGACTCATCATGTCATTTTATTTAATACTCATTATCATTTGGTCATTCGCGACCAAAAATCAACCAATGAATATAACGCAATTTTATCCATCCAACAAATGCAACGTCATATTTGTCAATTGATTTCGTCGTCGTCGTCGTCGTACATTTTAATTTTACACGATCTCAATTTTGATGTTATTGGTTGGAGTCTCGTATCCAACGACGAGTCAAATTTGAAATGAAAGAAATGAAAAATACGCAAAAATTGCAATTTAAACGCCACACGAATCCAAAAACGAAAAAAAAAAACAAACAACAACAACAAAATAGTAATAATAATAATTGAATGCGTAATGTGTAATGCAAACTGCATTATCTGATTTGATCATGACATCGATTTAATGCCTTTCATTCCATCCATTCTGTAGATTGTGAATGTGATCAGTGATCACAGGGATCACAAATCGTATTTAATATCAAGATATTCCGTTGATTTTGCGTACGATGTGTTTGCAGCAAAACAAAAATGCAATATTAATATTAATAAAATAATCGTAACATCCAGATTTTGCGAATGTGTAAAACAAAGATGATGGTCGTTAATTTGGTTACGAATGAATCACATTTGCAAATATGCGGAAACTTTTTTCTCGCCTCTTTCGAGGAAAAAAAAATGAGTTTTGTTTTTTATTTTATAGTTTTTGTCTTATGATTTTACATTCATTCAACGATCGTAAAATGACGTGATGTCTGGTCACACCTGTTGATGAACTCTTTTAAATGCTCATTCTTTGGTCGGTCATCGATTCCAGGAACATTTTTTGGTGTGTATCATTATTTTTTTTTTTTTTGGCTGATGTATTTCTATATCAAGGATTTTCAAGTTTTCGTTTCGGAAATGTCATTTTGGATAATTTTGCTCGATTTGGTTTGGATAGGTTTGAATCGGAGCAGATCGAACCGACGCTGGGTTGGTCATTGCATGAAGCAGAGAACTCGATCCGTTTAAAATGAACAATATTTTTCAATAGGAAAATGTGATGTCAAGCGAAAATCTATAGACCTGTTTACCAGAAGATCGATTTTCCATTGGATTTGGTTGACTGAGAAGGTTTGATACAGTACTCATCATTTCAATCGATGCTAGTTAAGCGATTGAGCCATTTCCATTCATGTGCAATATGCAATATGCATTTTACTATAAATCAGAATGGAAACGACCTTCTCATATCTTAATTCGCAATATGACATTTATGTCATTTCGACGCAATGACAATAATTCGCAATGATTTGTATACATAAATAATAATAATAATAATAATTTTATTATTATAAAAATTCTCTAATTCTGCTTTTCTTTCACTGATTTCTTTACATACATGTAAACGCCAAAACAAAATAGAAAACGCCAACTGTGACAACATCAAATGCAAAGATAGACAGGTTTGCTTGAGCGATTTGATTACACATCGGCCGCGTTGCATTTCATGCAGTTTCAAATGTCCGCGCAGGAAAACACCACAGGTAAAATCACTGGGTTATCATATCGAATTTATCATATTTAATTAAAGCTTAAAATTTTTGAAAAAGCAAAATAATAATGGCATGAGACAGAGAGAGAGAAAGAGAGAAAATCATCATCATTAACTCGTCTCATATCCAGTTTGAGCTGCGACATGCGAGTTTCGAGGTGCGCGTTACGAAACTTGTTATTAAGCGCCTGATTTCTGTGTTTAATTGAAATTCCAATTGTGAAGACACGAAAAAAAAAAATTTATACAAAATAAATATGTAACTTGAATTTCGGATTCGAATCCAAATTCATATACATGTTTACGCAAAAAGGCGCACAACACACAAACGCGAAACGCTCAGCTTTCTGATTTTAATTTTTCGATTTTTTTGCATTCACACTTTTTCACTCTTCTAAATGAATTGACCGTTTTGCAATTATTTTCCGACTGATTTTTTCAGGGTCAACGATTCATCAAAATCTGTGGTGTTAATAATAAATCATATCATTCGTGGTGTCAAATGATGAGAGATTCCTGTAACACCGGTTATTTCATTGATGTCAAACACAATGGCATGTGTCACAATGCTGCTCATAATTCAACGATGCGAATTTAGTTCATTGATTTTTTTTTTGGGTTTTTTCAATAGAAAAACAAATAAAAAGAAAAACTAATCAAAACGAAAACAATTCAATTGAAATACATTTTTCAGGATTCGTTTTTTTATTTATCAAAAATGCCAATTCGATTTAATGAGAATGTTTCGCTATGCATAGGAGAATAGTTAATATCGTTCGAATGTCAGATCATTGATAAGAACATTGGAATTTGCAACAGATTTATCAATCAGTAAACGTAATTAAAAAAAATAAAAATCCATGTAATGATGTAATACGTTGATATTTATAATTTATAATAATAGTAATAATTAAATAATGAATTCAATAATAATGATGGTAAAATTGCGCCGACAAAACGGTGGGAACGACGAAGAAGAAAAAAAAAGGATTCAGCTGTTCAATCACAAAATTAAACTATTTTTTTTATCATCTATCAATATTATCACACATAATTTATTATTATTCATTCATTCAATATTTATGGGTCATGGGTCATGTTTATCTTTCAATTAACTGACCACTGTGCACTGAGTTCGAACATGTATTTGCGAATTCTTTTTCCATAAACATTTATTTATACATATCATAAGGCGAAAGAAGATGAAAAAAAAAGATCATATCTGGACCCATCGTGACCCATTCTTCGTTACTAAGCGCACACAACGTGTCGCAACACAAACATTGTTAATTTTTTTGAATAAAAAATAAATAAATATGATTCCTTTTTTGTAGTGATAGTTTTTGATAATTTTTGTCAAAGTTTTGATCAAACATTTTCAATAAAATGGTTCTTCAACTTCCAACGGTTCCAGTGGAATGTCTGTCATCGAGTCACTAATCACAACATAACCAGATAACCATTAAAGAGCATCTTACCTATTGTTTTCTTGTTCATCAGATCGATTCAATTGAATGAAATCTTTTTATGACAGCGAATAAGATTATAAATTTGGGAAAAAAATAGCCGAAAATCAGTTATTGTTAAACACACAACATTAATATATTATTGGTTCTTCAAATGGAATTAAATACAATTCTGGATTAGAATACATCTTTGTTTTTTGAAAAACGTTAACAATCGTTTATTGTGAACCAACTTTAATCACTATCGGCAGCGTGTCTATTTGACAAAAATGCGTCTGAGCGAGTCACTGACATTCGTAGCCTTTCTTTACGGTCGTAAAAATAAGAATATTCGACATCTTCATGTTTGAATGGCTCCTTAAAAATAATTTTGGATGCCTCAGCAACATGATTTAACCATAAATCTGGAATAGCTACATCACGATCCACTTCCGAAAGCCACGTGAATATCGCCGGCCTATTTTTTTCTTCTTTTCCTACAATCTTAATGTTTTTCATAATCAATGTATCGAGTTCATCATATTTGGCCGGCGAACGATCTTTTTTGAATGCTTGTTTAGCGAATTCAACGAATACTTCTTTCAGGTATCGACAAGTTATGCCAGCCTTAATACATTCAATAGTGTTTGCTGTATCATTCTTCCAGTCTCCGTACATTTGGTCAAGTTCGTCTTCAGATAATTTTGGATTCAAATTCTTGTTGAACCACATTAAATTCACTTTATACACTTTGCACATCACATATAGAAAGCTTTCCCAATCATCTAATGCGGTACGCTCATGTTTCTCATAATAAGACCTTGGTAGGAAATCATTTGCTCCTTTTCTTTCAGTTTTATCTCCCATTTTGGCACTGTACTCGAAATCAATTAAAAAACTTCTATGTTTGTTTAGAACAATTTTTTCAGGTCTCATATCATCATAGCGAACTCTTCGACTGTGCATATACTTCGATTGTCGCACCTTTCGATTCGATTTGATGGAATAAATTTCAATAAAAATTACTATCATCATCATTCCGATATATCTAATATTATTCATATATCAAAAAGGAGAAAAAATACTTACAAAGTCTCGAAAAATAATCAGGCAATCGAGCGGTTGGATTTGAAAATCTTTTAGCTTCTTGACGAGACTGCACTCGAAGTGGGAGGTCACTAACAATAGATAATCATCATTATATCTATCGAAATAATAAATGTTTGGTATTCCGTATTGCTCGACATTCGTTTTAATTGCATCTAAGTATGAATATATCTCATATTCATGTACGGCTAAATGTATGTATTTTTCTGCAATGAATTTCATTACAACTCGTTTGCCACCTTTCGTTTCACCTAAATGAAATCAATCAATTTTTTGTTTTTTTAATATAAAAATTCATTCATCGAGACGTTCAAAACACATACCTTCATATAAACAACCATGGGCAAATAATTCCATCAATTTCACTGGCTTAAAGATACCATTTATCAGCAAATTCTTATTGGCCATATTTTGTATTTCATCAATTAATGGATGACCGTGAATCTAGTTATAAGAATTTTCTTTTTTTAGACATTCAAATGGGTGTCGAGTGGTTGATGTAACTTACAACAATTATTAAGAGCCCTAAACTGGCGCACAATTCGAACAATTTGGGTATCATCGTTTTTTAGACTTTTTCGTAACAATGCGGAAAAAATACTGAAATTAATCGATTGTTTTCGCATTAATATAGCAAATTAAACAGGATGCACGAATAAATAAACGTATCATTCAAATAAAACTCAATACAATGACAATTTTCGATTCGAATATTGTTTGATATTTAAATTCTTGGAAATTGTTTTGTCAGTGAAAACACATTACTTGTTATCATGATATTCCATCGTCAGAATAAATTAAAATTCAAAAATAAGTCAATATCACTACCAAACATTCCTCCGTATGAATGTATTTTCTATTATTTAGTTCGATTAACAGCTCTCAAATAATGTGAACTATAATAATATTGTAATAAAAAACATGCTCATCCATAAATGGTTCGGATTCGTTAATCCCTTGGGAAATCATCGATTTCTTCTTGGATTTCTTTGGTGTACTGAATATAAATTGGTTATGGTTTGTTTGGTCACATCGACTTTCATTTCGGCAAAATAATTATAATCCGGTGCCCCATTAACAAAATTCATTCGACATGAATGGATATTTTCCTCCTCAAATCCTCCATTGCTTCATCCGTTTCCAATCCGTTAGCTACGTGAATTGTGTTTACTGATCATTTTCCACCAACTTCTTAATTATTTTGATAGTAAATTCGTCCAAAATTATTAGAATTGACATCCGAACAAACAAAACTTAAGGCTGAGAAGATACTTATGAACATTTAGGCATGTTTGGATGTATTCACGTAGAACACATACAATTTCTGTCCTTGATATTTTCATCGATTGTCTAATTTTAATATCAAATTCAATTCAAACGTAATTTTTTCATAAGCCTTCATTGTGAAAAATAAGACGTTCAATTTTTGGATGACTAACATTTGAACAAAGTTTCTATTATTGTCTCACAAAAACAACCATTTTCTAGAAAAGTAAAAAAATACATTTACAAAACAGACATAGTTTTTCATTTTTTAATAATCGATTGGAATTGAATTTGTATAATTGTTCAAAACATGTTCACGTTTTACTGTTCAATGACGCAATTATAACTGTCACATGCTTAGAATTTGGCATGTATGTTTTGGGCATCTAATATGTATACCATTCAGATCCTAGGCATGTGACAATTATAATTGCGTCATTGAACGGTAAATCGTAAACATGTTTTGAACAATTATTTAAATTTATTTAAATTTAGTTTCAATTGTATATTAAAAACTCAAATTGAAGACGATCTGAATGTCGCAGTTCGAATATTTGCGTTTGAAAGGAAAAAATATGTCTGTTTTGTAAATGTATTTTTTTATTTTTCTAGAAAATGGTTGTTTTTGTGAGACAATAATAGAAACTTTGTTTAAATGTGAGTCATCTAAAATTGAATATCTTATTTTTCACAATGTAGGCTTATGAAAAAATTACGTTTGAATTGAATTCGATATTAAAATTAGACAATCGATGAAAATATCAAGGACAGAAATTGTATGTATTCTACGTGAATACAGTTAAACAACCTTAATGTCCATAAATTTATCTTCCGAATCTCAATTAAAATCCATTCAATTGTCAATTCGAACAAAGCGAATAATGATGATATGACGGCCACCTCTAAATGGAACAAAAACAATTTGCATTTGATGCAGGGCTTAAAATAAGGATTTTTTCTTGAATCACGAAAAATATTTTTCTTGAATTCACGAAAATTGATTTTTTGACCCACGATAGTTAGAACAAAAGAAAACACACATTGTGCATTTATATATCATTTAATTCCACAAAATTTTCATTTAATTATCATTTAGCCGTAAATTTAAGACTTTGGTTGTTTTTTTTTTCATAAAAATTGTAAAAAAAATACATATTCCAATGAGTGGATCAATCAAAATTCGGAGAAACTTTTTCTTTGGTCTGCATCATCACGCTCTTTGTCGTATGGTGAAATGTTGAACAGCCGAATTCAATGTATTCATAAATGCATTGATAACATTCTTCCAAGAATTCAATGTTGCTATTGTTTTTCCGCATTGTCAACTTATTTCATGTTCGAGGTCAGAATGTTTATTTTTCCGTATAGAATTATATGTAATCGATAATTTGTCGAAATGGCTCACTTCAGTATCGTCTGAGTGGACGATGTAGTGTTGTTGAATCATAATGTGATTCATTTGTGAAATTCTTATCAAATTTCATTGATTGCGCGTATCACGACAGATTAATTAGAAAAATACACGTCAGCTGATGAATCAAGATTTTTTTTGTTCAATTAATGAGCTAATACATTTTTTACATTAGTTGATTTTGTTTCCATATATTATTCACAAAAAATCGTTGATTCACGAAAGTTTATATTTTGATTCACGAAATGAAATTTCGATTCACGATATTCTGCTTGATTCTACCTTATTTTAAGCCCTGATTTGATGAAATCTACTAGAAAAACGAATAATAATAATTCCGAAACAAACATGTTTTCAGTTTCAAACGCAAATATCAGCATTACTGTTCAATGACGCATTTATAATTTGATCAAAATAACCGAACCGAGAAAAAATCGATCTAAAATTCAAAACTACTCATTTTCCTACATTCGCAAAACAGACATGTTTTTCACATTCAAACGCAAATATTCGAATTGCAACATTCAGATCGTCTTTAATTTGAATTTTTAATTTACGACTGAATTTGCATATTTCTTCAAAACATGTTTACGTTTAACTGTTTACTGACGCAATCATAATTGCCACATGCTTAGAATTTGACCAGTTAAGGACTATCATGGACACAATTTTTCGCCATAATATGAGCGAAACCGAAATGCATTGGATGTATAATAGGGTTTCTATAAATTTTTCGTTTTATAATCAAAGACCCATTTTAGATTCTTTTGGACATTTGAAACACGATTTTAAGAATTTTTTGTAAAACACTGCCAAGCCAGACTCGGTAGTAGTGCTTGATGTGGGATGTTATAAATGTCAGGGCTGGACATAATTGCGATTGCGAACGCAATAGGCAACCGATTCTTTCGTTCGCAATCGCACTCGCAATTCATTGCGAGCGCTCAAAATTCACTCGCTCGCAAAAAATCGCTCGCTTGAAATTCACTCGCTCCCAAAAAATCACTCGCTCCCAAAAAATCGCTCGCTCGAAATTCACTCGCTCGCAGAAAATCACTCGCTCCCAAAAAATCGCTCGTTCGAAATTCACTCGCTCCCAAAAAATCACTCGCTCCCAAAAAATCGCTCGCTCGAAATTCACTCGCTCCCGAAAAATCGCTCGTTCGAAATTCACTCGCTCCCAAAAAATCGCTCGCTTGAAATTTA
>GL501532.1:1646072-1671886 GCA_000149185.1 Mayetiola destructor | reverse complement strand
CAACAACAATTGAATTTCGAGCGAGCGATTTTTTGGGAGCGAGCGATTTTTCGGGAGCGAGTGATTTTTTGGGAGCGAGTGATTTTTTGGGAGCGAGTGAATTTCGAGCGAGAGATTTTTTGGGAGCGAGTGAATTTCGAGCGAGCGAGTGAATTTTGAGCGCTCGCAATGAATAGCGAGTGCGATTGCGAGCGAAAAAATCGGTCGCCTATTGCGTTCGCAATCGCAATTATGTCCAGGGAGCGAGCGAATTTCTATGGTCAATATGAGTTCCGATCGGAATTTCCGAGTCGTTGATGGCTAAATTTATCAGAAATGATGCTCTGAGTAATAATTAATACGCGTTTGGGTCGAGAGATTTCGAGAAAAAAAATCCTCGACCTCTTTGGATTAGTGAAATACGCTTTATAAGACGACATTCCTAATAGAATTGTGGAAGTGCGTATATTCAAGCTTCCCTACATCGATCTTCATCGAGCATCAGTCTTTTCAAATTGAAAAAAAAAAAAAAACAAACAAATTTAACATTTCATTTTCGTTTTCATTTATCTCACGTAAGGTCGAGTTCATCCACTTGCCGGTCAGTCAGACTGAGTCAGTGTCTTTTTGGAAGACTTTAAATAATTGAATTATAATGTTTGGAAATAAAATTCAAACCATTTTTCTTTCTCCTTCTCATTCACCTTCTCCTTCTTCTTTTCAGTCACCTAAATAGTTTACTTACATAAACATTTTCTTGTCACAAAAGAAAAAATCATCAATAGAATTTATAATAAAATCAAATTATCATTTATTCATACTTATGCATTTAGATTCTATGATACATTTATAACGTTTAGATATCAGATGTATTTTGTATAATTTTTTGTTTGTTTGTTTGTTTGTTTATGTGTGGATCGCCATAATTTTCAATAAAAAGAAAAAATTAGCTTAAAATAGCGAAAACTGAAGAATGAATAAATATTTACAAAACGAATATATTATAGGGTTCTAATGACTGTTGGGCATAAATCGAATGCCGGACGAAGCACACAGTGTCACACACACACACTACAAATACCTTTCAAAAAGTAATTGTCAAACATAAACTAAACCAGACTCGAAAAGTATGCGAGCCAAATCCATAATTTCATTATTCGTATACAATAAAATTAATGTGAAAATTTCAAGAACAAAAAAAAAATGGAGCAAATTAAATGGTTATATTTATTATCAGTGTTTGCAGTTGTATGGGCGTCATTTTTTCGATGTTTCTTCGATGGAAAGAAAATCACCATAAAAACATTAACAGTTGAAAAATATTCATAAAAATTTCTTCAAATTCTTCTCTCTCTTTATCAACAATACAATAAAATTCTATACGAACAATTCTTCGTGAAATTTTTTCAAAAAAAAAAATAAATAGATTTACAGGCTTGCAGTTTTCATCTTCTTCCGAAATATATTAATTTGTGGATGATAATTTATGCGGATGAACGGGCTCATTAATGTTAGGTATTTATTGTTTGATCGCATATTAAGGTGGTTTTGGTTTTGATCATCATTTTTTTTTTCCTATTTCTCCAAACTGGATTACAATTCAAAAATATTGAAGCGTACCGATTGATGCCTGTCGGGGAGGCTCAAATCCAAATCTATACGTTGTCATGATGGCATTTGATGGTACATAATTTAGCCCGATAAACTCGGTAAATCTATCTAATATGAATGGATTATAATTCCAATTTGAATTGAATGGTAAATAGGTTTAGTCAGATGTAGATATGTGCGAATTAATCCATGATGTATTAAAATTAGACAATCGATACGGAAAAAAATTTTTCCATGAAAATTTTGAATTTTTTTTTTTCAATAATTTTCATAATAAATATAGAAAGGATTTGGTTTTTGTGGTTTGTTGTTGTTGTTTTTTGTTTGGTTACTGTGTTATCAGATATATTTATATAGAAATATAGAGTGTAAATACGCACATTCAATAGATATTCTATAAAATAGCCACAATTTAATTAATTCCATTATTTTTCGCTCTTCGTTTACTCAACGTGATAAAAAAGAAAATTCATTCAAATACAACGAACGTTTTAATTTCAAGAATAATATTAATACATATATATATACGATTTTCTAAAATAAAATATTTTTTGTTTCCTGTCCTATGCTTCATACTTCACCCTCGTTATTCCATTTTCTAAGAATTCTCAATTGAAATTCAAGAAGAGAAAGTATTTTTTTTTTTTTACAATAAAAATTTGGTACGAATATTGTCGCAAACGATCCATATACAAATGAATGCTTTGTGCTTTCCGTTTTAATTTCCTTTCTTTTCAATCTTTGATTGGCCTTGGTGCCAGCCCTTTCTCTTTGTACAATAATTTGATATATTTTTGTTTGTTTTTTTTTTATTGGATAAAAATTCCAAATTCTATTCTGTCGCCCTTTCATTGCATTTGCGGTTTGTGAATGGTGTTGGTTTTCGAATGGAAAAATCGTGCGTTACTTTAAATCGAATTAAAAAACTGACAACATAACTAATAATAATCAGCACATTGTTTCATTAAACGGTGGATCTGATTCTTTTGTATTGTTATCGTCATCTTTTGTTCGATTATTGATATTTGATGATAATTTTGTGATTTCATCCAACACAACATTTGTTGCTATTGTTGGAATGTTGCGTTCATCTTTCGAATCATCGGTACTAGTTGAGCTGCTTGCAACGGTGGCCAACGTTTTTGGATTTGGCAGTTTTAAATTTGTTCTGTGAAATGTCTGTGAATTATCAAGGCTATCCGGTTTTGGAAGATCATTTGATTGTCCTGCAAATGATTTTGATGTGCCATGATCAATACTGAATTGTTTTTTCAATGAACGCAAACCACTTTCGGCACTCATTTGACGTCCTTTGACGCGTTGCACTGGTGTTGATGTAAATGTTGTCATTCCTACGGCTGATGATGGTGCTGCTGTTGTTGTTATTGTTGTTGTTGTTGTCAATGATGCACTATCCGACGATGTTTCTGCATCTGGATTTTCAATAACCGTTGTATAATGAACGGTTGAATCGTTTGTATTATCCAATGATAATTCATTACCACCAAACGATTGATCAATATTATATGAACTGGTTAATGATGTATTTGTTTCATTTGAACTTTGTTTAATGACACGATATGGTTGCAATGAATATTCGGTATCGCTGCTGGAATTTTTTTGTAAACTTTCAATGGATTTTCGGAGACGGGCTTGATTTGTGTCCGATGTGATGGCTAAATAGTTTTGCGATTGATTTGCATTACGTTCGGTTGATGAATGATGATTTAGCATTGGTGATATGCGTTCATTAATATTTTTGATGGCTGTATCGCCAGCACCGGCAGTTCCATGGCGGGCAGATGTAGTTGCACCGGATCCATCGGCGGCCAACTTTGACGATGATATTGGAAGTTCAACGGCTGTTTCACGGCGTAACATTCGCTTATGCGGTATTTCGCCGGAAGAGGTATCCTGAATTATGTGCGACAAAAAAGGGGTGATTATTAGATCCAAATAATTAATAATGCATAAAAATATGAAGAAAAAAGTCCACACAAATGGTAACATAATCGAAAGAAAAAAAAAAACAACAACAGAAAACATTGTTCTAAGCAACACACTGATCGATTAATTTAATCTAGCGTAATTTGATAGCGTTCCACAGTGACGACAAAACCCCACACAAAATTACAATAAAAAAATAAAATAAAAAAATAAAATAAAATAAAGACAGAAATAGAGAATAATTATAATCACATACATCTGCGAAAGCGTCGTCACTTTCGTTAATCGAATCACGATTTTGGAATAATTTCGACAGCATGAGATAATCACTTTCTTCGCATTCATGCAAATGTTTTTTTTCCAGCATGGCAGCAAACTCAGCATTCGAACATGATTTTTCATTTGATTCACGATTTATTGATAATGTGGGTGATGTTATCATTTGACACACATTTTCTAATTCATCGGTTATCGATGTATATTCGGAATGAAATTGTAATAAAAGCGAACGATTTGATTTGATTGGCATGACAGCTGATCGGACCGGGCCACCTTTCAATGTGTTTATTTCATTTTTTTGATGTTTTTTTTGTGTGGTGATGATGATGGTGAATTTTTGGTTTGATTTGATTTGATGATGCGTCCAGCGTACATATGAAATGGGGGAAGAGGGAAAAGAAAGAACAATTGAATTGTTGTCACAATTAAAATAAATATATGCTGATATTTGTCATATTGATATGGAATATAAATATGAATATAAACATATAGGCCTACAAAAATACAACGACGATAGTGCTGACAGCATTCAAATGATGGAAATAATATGATCCAATCGATAAACTTAACAATTAAAATAGAAAGAAAGCACATGGTACCTGTTAATTCGTTGCCGCTGTCCGGTTCCGAATGTGTTAAACTGAGCTGGCGCCGTGACATTGCTAATGTTGCATTCAAACTGGTTTGTGATCGATTTAAATCATAATTTGAACAGCATTCAGAATTTCGTCGGCCCATGGCACGTCGACGTAATGCTTTTTGTCGTGCCACTTCAAAATTTAATTCCATAATATTTTCAGTGGATCCATCTTCATCTTCGGCTATCGGTTGTATGGTCGGTTCGATTGGTGTTAATGTGTCTTTGCTTTCGGTGCTGGTCGTTTCATTGCGTCCTTGTAACGTTAAATACGGTGGTTTTGTTTCATTTACGCTTTGTGTCGGCACATGCAGCTTTTCGGCCACAAATAAATCCGAATCTTCGGATAATATCGATTGTTTTCGTACATTGGCCGTTTGTTGCCGTTGTTCATTTAATGTTTCATGCGAACGAACCATTTCGTCTTCTTCTTGTACGGTTCGCACTTCAAAATGAAGACCATCATCAAATATATATGCATCCGGTCGAACTTCGGTCAATGATCGATTGAAACGCTTTTTATTTTGATTCACCTGGAATATATTGATTAGCATTTATTTTCATTATTAGCTTGAAAACGAAATACGTTGTAAGTACTTAAAATTTTACTTACAATGCTCAATGTATTTGAGGGTTGTTCCGTTTCGGATGCAGTTCTCAATCGTAATGGTTCATGCACATTAATCGCTGACCCTTGCATACTGTCTTGTAGCGTTGTGTGCGCCGACATAAAACGATGTATAACGGCCAATGTGGATAAAATTTGTTCGGTTGATTCTTCCATTTTACGCAAACGAAAATCAATATTCTGGTGACAAAGAAGGAGAAAAGTCAACGATTTACACAAAATGGCATTGAATGAATGAATGAATGAATGAATGAAAATGACAGCATACTTGAACCGTTGCCGATTGTAGATTTTCTTTTTGATTGATATCTTCAACTTTTTGTGACATATTTTCGACACGGTCATTTGTTGCTTTGATTCGTTCTTCGGTTGATTGTTGCAGTGCGATTTCCAATTCACGAAAATAGCCTTCGACGCATTCCTCTTCAAAGTCATACAATCGTTCCATGTCCTCTTTTTCCAGAAACAGCTTCAAACCATTATCACGTGGAATGTCCAACCCTTTAAATTTTGCAGATTCATGGATATTGTTGGTGATATTGCATGTGCGCATCCCCCAAACCAGTTATGTCCGATTTATATATATACATCCGGTTGCGATAAAACCATTCAATTATCATTTAACAAACATAAGAAATCCGTCCACAGTCCACACATATAAATATGTATGCATGTATATCAGGCCGGACACCGAATTTTCACATACCATGAATAAATATGAAAAAATCAAAAACGAAAACAAAAAATTTGCAAAAAAAAAAAAAGAAGAAAGAGAGAGAGAAAAAAAAATCGCATGTAAAATAAAACTGTTAGCAAACAAAATCAACTTTACCGACATTCTCTACCTCTTGCTTTCCGTATCAAATATCGCATCAATGAATAAAAGTGCGAAAAGGCTATAAACGGTGGTGGCAATACTGGTTTCTGTTGGTATTCCATGACGACTGTAAATCGTTGGAACATCCAAACCTATACAAAAACAAATAATGATCGTCCAGACACACAATCAACAAAGAAAAAAAAACAGGTGTTCGATTCAGATTTTTAATTCGTATGCAATTTGTTTCGATATGTTATGTGTGCGATAGTTTTTGCTTGATGGTATTCATTTTTCTTTTGTGTTGCCCATCAGGAGCTTAATTTATAAATATTTCTTATTTACAGATGTGGAATTGGCATTCGCTTGAAAAAAACCAACGAAAAGACAAAGAAAAAAAACAAAAAAAGATGGAGCATTGAGTGGAAAAGGAAATAAGAGAATCGCATATAATTCGGAGAAATGGGACAAACCAGGTAAAAGACCAAGTTTCTACTTGGCAAAGTTAGCCCAAAGTTAACTCTTTGCGCGAAAGCAAATGAGAAGTTCAAAACTGTTGGACAAATATTACGTATTAAATGAACAACATCTGAATTAACAAAATCGATGTGCTGTGAATTGAGTGCGAGGAATCGGCGAAAACGGCGAGCAAGAATAAAACCTTTTAATGCTCCACATTCAGTAACAATATGAAACAACTTTTCCTGTGCATATTACACAATGGAGACATGTAACATTGAGCCCAACAATTCTCCCCAAACTAAAAACATAAAAATAATATTAAATTCAATGGTTCTACTCAAAGTTCAGACAGAATGAAAATTCCAACAATAATTTGCAGCGGCTACAAACTGGAAAAAAAATAATTACAATAATGGAGAGCAATCTTCAGCTCTTCAGATTTTAGAAAATTAAATTAAAATGTTCTTCTGTTTCATTTTGTCTGTCGCTCTTGGCCCGAACAGCACCGAGGAACAGAAACAGAAAGAGTGAGAGAAATTCAAGCACAAGTATAATGTATACATCCAATGCAAGCGCAAATTTTTTTTCGAATACAATTGAAAAAAGAAGAAAAAAAAATTGATAATTAAATATATTCTGTAAAATAATGATACATTAATGAAAAGAGTCTCAAATGAATCATGCCTGAAATTGAGTGTGTGTGTGTGTGTGTGTGTATTTTTGTCTTTGTCTTTGGCTATAATTTACCTGATGCGATACCGCATTAACTTCAATAAAGATATTGTTGAACACCGCAATTAACAAATTTATGAGCAAAATATTTGCAATCAATAAGTACATGGACATTGTTATCGGTGTAACCCAGTGACCTAATTTCAAGAAAATAAGAATAAAGATCAATTCATATTTGATATATATATATATGTGTCAAGTGCTAATATACCTGTAATACAAGGCGGTTCATCAATTCCACCACATGGTGGATCAATTTGATCAGCAAACACTTCACCATACAACATGAAATATGGTTGAAAATAGACCTATTCGTTGCATTGAAAATTCCAAAAAATAAAAAATATATATTAAAAAATATAATTGTTGTTTGCAGTGTGCATCACATACATCACGTATTAAACTCCAACTAGCTTCTCTGTTTGGATATAGAATCGATTGTCGGCTCACACCAAAACTAAGTAACACAACCAGCAATAGCACCACAAAATAAATCATATTTTTCACCATTTTTCCCATCATTGTGACTAGTGGACCTATTTATTTACAAATTAAATGAAACTATAATAATGAATGGCCAAAATCATATCCAATATTCATGGATAAATACAAAATTTGCGAAATGTGCTTTTTGTAACCAAAATCGGATTAATTTTGAAATACTATTAATGGCTGAAAAATGAAAATCCATTTGAAAAAAAAAACAAAAATATGTGCAAATATTTACCTAAATATTTATTTACGCCTAAAATATTTAATATGCGTAAGTACCAATATATGCTATCAACACAGAAAATCACACGTCCGATGGGCATGTAATCGGGTTGAAAACGTAACGTTAAACCAACTAGAAAGAATATTATTGCCAATGCATCACAGGGATTCCACATATTCCATGCCCATACTTGGAATTTTTGCCTGCAATCGATTCGACGAATGACCAAAGAAAAGGTCAACAATGAAAAGAAAGAAAAAAAGGTAGAAAAAAAAAAATAAAATTTCCGTTTTGTACACATGAATGGAGTCCAGGACAACAAGAAAAAAAGAAAAAACAATTGCTTGGTTTGGTTGATTTAATAAAATAAACTTACGTTATAGCAACGGGTTCCGATGAAATTACTTCACGAACTTTTTCACAGCCTAACGTTGTGATATATGCAATCGAATAGACTTCTTGCCATGTTGGTGTCGATTCCATTTTTACCAATACCGTGTACGAGAACAGCATCAAAAATGCCATATAAGCAATCTAATATTTGTGTCCACGGTAATCAAGGATGGTTCCCGTTCCCGGCAAATGGCCAAAAAAAACACACACACAGAGAGAAAATAAAACATGCATTAGGTTGATGACAAAAAATCAGCATCACATTTATATGTGGATGTAATGGACATTCGACATTCAACATGCTACTCCGTTCATTTATCCGTTCTCTTTCTTCAATTTTTCAATATACATTCGGTTGATGTACAGAAATTATTTCAACGACCATATATGTAAATGGTAAATGGTGAATGACAAAAACAAGTGAAACTACTTTAATTTCCCTTTATTCGAATGATATAACGAAAAACAAAAAAAATCGTTTGGCAATATTTCTTGGAAATTGCTTTTCGAATGATGGAAAAATCAAAATGTTCGCGAAGAGTGTTCGCAAAAAAGGAAGAAAACTGGCATGTTAATTAACCTTTCAACATCATTTTTCTGACATCGCAAATGGTCCGTACTTGCTGCTCTGGACGCGTTATATGTTATTTTTATTTTTGCTGCCCAAAATAAGACAAGCAAAATACAAACAAATTTCATTCGAAATAATTTCTGTGCCGAATATTTTGTGCAAAAAAAAAGCAAGGAAAATAAACCGAAAAGAGAAAAAGAGATCGAAGAAAATTTGAGTTGGATATTTTATTATCTTACCGAATCGGCCCAAAACTTGGTGATGGGCGCCGTATAAAATTCATAGATTTTCTTCTTCAAACGCAACGGCTGATGGTGACGAATTTCATAATCGTGTGGTAATGGTACGTAATCTTTTTGACACGTGTCTGGATCGGTAAGTGATACCTGTCAAATGAAATTTTTCGATTTTTTTTTTATTTTAGGATTTGTTGATTGTTTTGGTTTCGATTGTTCTAATCGTATAAAATGAACAATGCCAAAATTTGGTATGTTAGCAGCAATACGAAAAGCGATGAGGTGTGTTGATATGTCGTATATTGATAGCAAAAACTGATTAAAATTGATTAACAAGGCAGTGTGTATGATAAATGGAAAAATTTAATGATTATGTGAATTTTATGAGGATGTGGGAAGTTGAATGAAAAAGGATAAATAAATAATCGGAAGGCTTGATAATTTCGGAACATTTATATGACTATTATATCTAGCATTTGTTTAAAGTGATGATGATTTCGAACGAAGGATGTGGTGAACAAGGGTTTCTTCTTGAGACAATTCAATGCAGGACATTCTTGATCAATTATGCATGGTTACTGTTTACCGATGATGATTTTCAAAGCAAAGCAACATTCTGTGTCTGTATATAATGGATTTGATGCAATTAATAATATGAATAATACACTGCCAAAAAACTTGAAAGTTTGACGTATGATGGATGATTTCGAAAAAACCATTTTTCATTTACGAAATTGTAGGGTTTCAAATTATTGGAATGAAAATTGATCAGGCGATATCGCTTTGCATATAGTAGTTCGACAGGCAATTGGTGCTTTCCGACAATAATGAATAAATAAGAGAGAGAGAGATAGAAAGAGCTCCAGCCTCCTCATATTAATAAACAATTCTAAAGCTTGATATGATTGACATTAAGCAATAAACGTGATCGGCTGCAACAATTTCACTTTGAATGCGCTTTGTATAGCAATTAGCAATTGGTTGTTAACCATCAAAGGCATACTTGATTCATTGTAATCATGTTCATGCTAATCAAACAATTCGGGATCGGTAAAAAATGAAAATGATAAATGATGTGTGTCAATTATGTGACTGAATCGATTCAATGGTTGATAAATTTTTATCATGACAATAGCTAAGACCATTTTGAGTGTCTTCAAATCCAATCAGAAACTATGACCATAAAAAATTGTATAAATTATTATGTGATTTTATTTGAATCAATAAAATCCTAAAGACTCGGACCTACTTTTATAACCGAGTAGTTCAGAATGTGTATACGACATTTGGATAATATTGCTGACTGTGTGTGTGTAATGTCGAGATACATTTCTGTGTGGAGTGCAAAGTGTATGGAAAGGGAATTTGTGTACATCGTAGAAACACGTGGTCGATAAGAAGAAATGTGTATAGAATGTGATGACAATGTGATGAAGTGAAAAGTGAGTAAGGAGAATCGAAGTGAAGGCACAAGTGACGTGTCATTTTTCATCTATGATTAACTAAAACCAAAGGAAAATACCATGAAATGATATATGCGAAAATGTGAATCTTTTCAAGGGTGAAAAAAAAATTACTTTAGCCAAAATTTGAAATTGATCAACTTTATTTTATCATGTGTTCACTCAACTGACTCATTTCTTGAACTGGAACATCTATCTGATTGCTAAAGCTATAATCTATACTACACATCTAATTGGAAAAGGCATGGCAGAAAAAGCTATTGGATTCGGAAAAGTGTTTCAATTTCAGAAGTACTACAGATCTACATAATCCGGGATAGTTATTACTGTAGAAAAAAAAAATCCAATCTTAATGTGACGATAATAGAATGTAGGCCTGCTTTTGTGAAGCAACAGAAGACAATATCCTCGATAAAAATGACATTCTGCAGGCCTGAAAAACGGGGAAATTTAATTGATTTCAATTCATAATTCGAAATATTGTTTATTTGTTGAATGCGGCAAGTGTAAGCAAAGTTGTTCATAAAAGCACATCAATATCATCAGTTGTATTAATTTCCTAATGAAATATTTATTCTCTGAAAAGAAATCGAATCAATGTTGAATGTTGAAACAATCTTTTTCAAGTGTAATGACCGAAGGGCATCTAGAAGATTATATGGACCGGGAAAGAACAACGGCATTCGAAGCCCATGAAAAAAGAAAGAACCGAATTATTTTTTATTCGTGTTCATATGGAGGTGAAGGCAGAGGTAGAGAAACATACGAATTAGATCAATACAGAAGTAATACTATAATACGAAATGATGGATAAATAACATTAGATCTACTTTAAGATTCGTCCCCAGAGATGAATGTCAGTTGAATTGAACGATTGTTGTTGATGTACGTTTTATTTGACTTTCTTTTACTTCTTCGGTTTGTTTGTGTATTTTGTTTTGTCATTTTTGGGTCAATTTCTACTTCGGTTCGAGCCAAAAAGGATAAGGAATACGGGCGTACCTTTGTTTCTAAGGTATGAATATTGGATTAGATTGGATTCTTTCACTACATTCGAGACAAATGATGAGATGAAAGAAAAAAAAATCTAATACAATGACGATTCATTAGAATCCAGAAAAGAAAGGAGATTATATTGAAAAAGAGGGAAAACCAGAGGAAGAACAACTAACAACTAGATAATATATTAATCAGCAATGGCCATGGGATAGAAAGACAGACACACACAAAAAATAAGATCTACGAGAATCAAAAGCACATCCAGCAAAAAAAATACGAATGAAAAGGAATACACGCGATGGACGTTCGGAACATATGCAAACGTTTCCACATATAATTTTGATATTTTCATATTATTATAATAGATACACGAAAAATGCAAATACTGGAAGAAAAAATGAGGATGAAATATGAAAAGAAAACTCGAAAACATAGTACGAGCTTGGCCAGTGTTCATAGTGGTGCGCACAGCGAAAAAAAAATTGAAAGAGAAAAAAAAACAATTCAATAAGAAGATTAAATAAGTGGCGACCAAAAAATTCCAAAAAGTCATCCAAAGAGAAAAATACACAAAACAAGAGACTGGAAGAAATAAATTCAAATTTTGATTTTTTGATTGCTAGGGTGGCGCTCACACACACACACGACATCAGAGTCAGCGAAAAGATAAACAAATGGATTTTTTTTTTCGGTGAACGATTTTGGTAAACAAATGAAGATGAATTTAATTTTTGGTTGTTGTTGTTGTTGTTGTTGCTGTTGGTGTTGCGAATTATCATAATAAAATAATGGTTTCAATAAAAACATACTTTTCCATTCTCTTGAACTTTGGTGGCTTTCATCGCATATGTATCAGCCAAAAGAGCCTAAATGAATTTGTCGTCAAAACCGGGGGAAAAAAAACAAACAAGAATACCAAAAACAAAATTGTATAATAAAGAAAAATAATAAATGAAGAGCAAAAAGTAAAAAAAAACAAATTCCCGATCGAAAACGGCAATTAACGAAATGATTATTAATCATTAATATGCGAATTGTTTTATTTTTGATTTTTCGATCGATTTTTTTTTTTTTTTTTTTTTTAATTTCTTGGTTTTTGCCAGATTTGAACAGGAAGAAAATGATATGAAAAATCAATTTGTGAAACGCATCGGGAAAAAAAGAGTTAGCTGAGAAAAATTTGATGCACACACAACGAATGCAATTTCACAAATACCGAAGCCGAATTCTCGTTCGATTCACTATCTCATTCCGCAATACGATATGTTAGCCGGCAGTGTTGGCAACATTGGCAGAAACAAAAAAGCAACGATATACATATCGATACACCACAAATTTAATATAGACAGATGCTAGACGATGTTCCATGCGCTTCTTTAGGCCGACGATACGAAATGTATTTTTCGGAATTTTATCATTTTATCTAAAATATGAGTGAAGCAGCTGCGAGCAACTAACGTATGTATGTTTGCGGTATTTATTTACGATTAAAATTCAGTTAAAATATTTTCTTTTTTCTCTAGCAAAATATAGATAGCCGTATATAGACAGACAGTATAGTTTCTCTAAAAAGACTACATTGAATGCCGGCCAAGTGATCGCCACAAATGAGAAATGGTCCTTTTATTGAGACTTTACTGTTGACAGTTTTAGTATTATCTATTTGTTCAATTCACTTTTGGCAAATAAAAAGTTGAAACGAAAAAACCAAAAACAAAAATAAGCATACATTAAATATGTATGCAGAGCTGAGAAATAATTGCTTGTTGTCAGCTGACTGATGATTAAAATGGCCACTAAAATTATTTTGAAAGCTTTTATTTTGAATTTTAATGCTTTCAGTCAGAGCAATTGATTGCATCAACTCTGCATATGATTCCGTTCACTTTAATCTATAATATTTTTTTTTTTTTTCAAAAGTTCAAACTACAAATGAATTAACGTACCTCTGCATCGGGATGCTGTTTTTCTTGATCTTCATAATCTAAATTTTGATTTTCCAAATGCTCTTCTTCGGTTTGTGGCATTTGTTGTAGTTCTTCTTTCGATTTGAAATCCAAACGTTTGATAAACGGTGGAAATAGTAAACCTAAAATAACCTGCAAATCAAAAAAAAAAATTTGAAAATAATGTGCCGAAAACGAAAATGAAAATGAAAAGGGAAAAGAAGCGAGGAATAAAAGTTATTTTACCTTGAGATTGGTATTTTTGCGTGTTCGTAAGCCGCCCATCCATAAATCAGCTAATATCACTTGACTACATGGATGTGCCAAAAGAGCACGATGATTTGCTGTCACCGCTAATGATAAACAACTTTGATTCGACCATGAATGTAATTCGCATGTAAGTAAACGTTGTGCCCGTTCTGCATCGTATCGATAGCAAAAATCCAATAATTTAATGCCTTTTTGCTCAAAATCTTTGGCATATGTTTTGAGTTCATCATAAATTTCTGTATCTAAATCATCTTCGGCTGCTTCATGTGCCATTGCTTTATATAATTTGCATGCAACTAACGATTTGGCTAATGATTCTTCACCATGTGCCCACATTAAAATTGACATTTCTTGACGTTTTGTTAACACAGCCCAAATCTACAATTTTACCAAAAAAAAAAAAAAATTTAATAATTTTAATAATCAAATAAAATGTTGGAATGAGTAGAAAACACTAACCAGCAACTCATTAAATGGAAATTCAAAAAGAGCCATTTCACATGTGAATGGAAGTAAACCGGTAACTAAGCTCATTGAATTTGCACCCGGTTGTCGTTGAAATGTTGATGATTTTCGATGTGTATTCACATAGCTATTCATAACTTTGGCGTAAATTGGCCGAAATTTTCGACGTGTATAATATGACCTAAGGCACAGACAAACATTACTATTGGAACATTTTCAAAACCAAAAAAAAAACAAACAAAATAAATAAATTGTCATTTCATCATCCACTTACCGATATGCACCGCCCATTAATTTATTTATAACTAAACCAATATCATGTAATGTATATACATAACCCTTTGGTATGTGTGGCCTTACATCCCGTAAAATATATCTGTGATCAAAACCATTCGAAGAAAATTCAAACAAAATAGGAAAAAAAAAATTACAATTCAATTCATTCATCATATGACATATATATATATTATATGAACATTTGCCCATAAATATTCTAGTCATGCCAGTTGATAAATTAATTGATGGAAAAAAATGCAAAATGCAAAATGCCAACAACTAAAATACCAAATATCAAATACAAACCCTAATGTATTAGCGGGACCATGTTTGGTATTATAGAGCTCTTCAAGACGTGGTATCGTAAGAAATTTTTTCATTGAAACACCATTTTCCAGCAATAATTTAACAAAATCGATGCGATCATGCTCTAATGCTTGCATCATTGCATCATCTAATGCACCTGGTGGCCATTCTTGACCATACACAAATATTTCACTGCGTGCTATATCGACACGATTCCATGTTAATGCTAAACTTAATTGTTCCGGCGGTGATAGGTGTTGGGATTTAAATAATGCCGTTAAAATTGTTTGATCTAATTCTTGAGTTTCACCTTCGGGTTTCTCTTGAATTCGATATACCGTTATCTGTTTGCCCATGAAAATTATGCATACATTCGATATGAAAAAGAAAAGAAAATATAAATTAGATTTCAGTGTCGCATTCTAATTATTAAGTATTATTATTGAATTGAATGATTTATGACACACAAATAAAAATGAGACCAAAATTCACTGTCAACCTTTCGAAAAAATTAATAAACAGCAGCAATAATAATAATAATAAAAAAAAATATTTATGATAAGAATTGTGAATGGAAAAATTTATTAATTGAAAATAATTGCACTGAATTACCAAATTTTTGTTTCGAGTACATTGTAAGAGCTCTTGATATAAACATTCAGCTTGGTCAGGGCCAACTTCGAATGTTTTTTGAATTGTATTGAGTAAATAGTCTCGCATTGATTCGAGTACTGTTTGCTCTTCACCATCTGATGCATACCTGCAAACATAATAATAATATCAAATAACATTTGCATAAAATCAAAAAACGCCACAATAAACATTCAAATTTCAGATCCGAATTTGAATAAACACAGTTACATAAAGCACAGTAAGCCAGAAAAGTTACTACATCTACTGCAGAAAGATTGAATTATTATTCTTATTATGGAAAAGTGGGTTGGAGGCGAGGCAAGTCGAAAGCTTTAAATTGATACCACAATATTATCAAAAGACTTTAAATTATTTACGGGAAATGTTCGTATTTGCAATATTATCGAGTTAAATGGAATAAATGTGAGGGTGTACGTAATATGTTGTGTGGTAGGTGTGTGTATGTGTGCCATACAGTGTAAAATCATCAAATGATGACAAAACGAATGTGAACGAATTTGAATGAATCCAATTCCAATTTCGAAAGTCAAACATTTATGTAGGTACAATATAGAACGTGCAGCTCCGATATTCCTTCAAATTCCTTCCATTTTCGAGATTCAAAATGTGACAATGTAATACACGAGAACCAAAGATATTTTCAAGTTGCGAAGCATCACATTTGGGAATTAAATGCAAAATAAATCTACATATTGCTAAATTTAGGAATTCGGATGGATGGTTGAATAAAACAGATGCCTGGCACTTAACAATTTTCAAATTGGAAGTGTGTGTGTGTTTTTGTTTGTGCGGCTGAGAAAATATTCGCCATTTGAACAATCTAATAATATCGACTTACTTGTGAACAAAGGCAATGAGATCGGCTGCACGCCCTGAACCATCGCATACAACAACGGGCACTGGAGGCGTATCAGTCACGTATTCCAAAACGGCTCTTATTGTATTTGTACCACCTTCAATCACTAAACATACCACCGGGGTACTTGAATGTGTAACTATAAATTTCAAGCACATTCAATATTCGGATGCGGCCACGAACGACGAACCATGATGACACGCCAAGCGATCATGAATTGAAGCAGCAGCAGCAGCAGCAACAACAACAATGAAAACAAAATACGAGAAAAGAAACATTTTAAAAGGCAGCCAAAAACGAAAAAAAAACACGTATAAAGAATAAAAGGACACAGATTGGTCAAACATTCATTGACTAAAGCTGTTAAACATTCAGGAATATCAGGTATAATTTTGAATACTATAAATGAATGTATATGAAGGGACAAATATTACAACAATGGACAAATCACGAGAATATTAATTTTGATGAAGCTTCGGACATGGACATGGACACGGACGTTCGGCCGTGATGATGGAACAAAATCGATTTTCGCATCGAATAACATCGACAAATGTCTGATTTTTATGGAAATGGAAAAAGTTTCAGCTGGCGGCATGCTAAGCATTAAAAGAATACTTTTGACAAAATATTCTTGTGATTTTTAAGCCCATCGGCTGAAGCGTAGCTTTTGAACAGAAGAATTTCAAAATGTTATTATGTTTCATACATATATTTTTGATGAAGAGCATAAAAATTTCCAAACAATATTTTTTTTCTTTCTTTTTCGAATGGCAAACATGAAAACAGCAACCAGAAGTGCTATTGCCTGCCTACTTATATGCATCATGCATAATATTACTTTAAAATCCGCAGTGAATGTGTAAAATGAGGACACGAAACATAGAAACTTATAATATTATCGCCAGAATATGTAAATTCTTTTTGGAAAAAGTATAAAATGAAGTAGCCCGGGTACGTGTGTACCCGGAAGAGATCGTGAAACGCAAGATGAGACATTGGATGAATGAAAAGGTTAGGTGAATTCACTGAATACTTACATGGATGTAATTTTAGGCTTGCAATAAATTTTTCTAACTTTCGTCGCAATATTAGTTCGGCGCCATATTTTCCTTGAGTTCCATTATCGACAAGCAAAAAATATGCATGACGATTGTTTAAAACAGCCAATTTTGATCTGTACATTTTGGAGGAGCAAAACAAAAACGAAACAAAAATTAATCATAAATATAAATAAGGTGATTGAAGGTAAATGGATGTGAGCATATGAATTGCCAATTCAATGTTGAATTCAACGGAATTTGAACAATACAAATACTAAACATCAAAAAAAAAAAAAAAAACAAATGTTGAATTATTATCTTCGCTTACCGTGGTGAACTGATGCTATGACATGGCACATCTCGATTATGGCCCAATAATTCATGATTTCGTTCAACGATTCCCCATGGCGCAATACCGATACTAACAACACGTCCAGTACGCTGTTGTCCTTCTAATAATAATGCATCACCGACCTGCTTTGTTACACCTATAAAATACAAACAATACATATGAGCAATACGTGCATTGATACAATCTTAACGATGTATGATATCGCCAATTGGCGCTTTTGTAAAGCAAAAATACGGTTAACCGTTCCGAAATTGTGAATTAAATGAAAACCATTCGGCTGCTACAATCTACATATGAATGGTACAGAATGAATGCGTTATCTTCCGTAATTTTGAAAAGGACCATTTTCATTCTGTGCCATTCATATAAAATCTGAATTGCAAGTTTGTTTTAATGTTTTTCTCGTTTCATTTTCTGTTCCCCACTTTGGGTTAAGGAAACGTGGCAAGTAAAAATACTGTGCTACAATAGTGGGGCACAAAAAGACTGAACCAATAAACTAACATTTATGATGAATTCCTGGATTTCGAATCCAAAAATGATTTTTCTTTTCTATTGGATTCCGAGCGGAAAAAAGGGAACTTTTTGTATGTAGTGTGTACCACAAACGAATCACAAAGTGGAAAATTGTATTTTTGAAACATTTTTTTTTTTTTGAGCTTTGGTCAGCTTTCATACGTATATACAATTTGAGTTCAGTCATGGTGAATGAATCTCGCCTACCAAAAAATTTATTTTTTTTTCTTTCTTATCTCTTCTTCTGACAAATGCGCGTGTAATTCCATGAAATGGCAGGTCAAATCATATAACAGCCATACCTGCAAGCAAACTGACGAATAGAATCTTCTTGCTTTGAAGTTGGTGTAAGAGAATCGATTTTTCATTCGCGGAATAGATTCAATATGCTTGCAGGCAAGCTTTAAACCTCTATATGGATCTGTTGACTGCTTCGATGGGGTTTTTCTGAACTGTTTTTTTTCTTTTGAAATATGACTGGAGTCTCACTCTACTCGATGCTCACTTTTTTCTGGATTGCTATAATTTGATTGGATACATTACACAAATTTCAAAATGAATAATAAACGAATGTGATTGATGTTGGTTGCTTGTATTGGTGGTTTGTCGCCTCGTTTTTATGAATGAATTCTATCTCTCAATGAAATGATACACCGTGAAAGCTTCCAATTCGCTCCTTGATCTTTGGAGCATACGAAAACAATCCGTTATATCAATTTGCAATTTAAAATATAATTTCGGTGTCTTTTTCGTTAAAAAAAAACGTCTACTTTCTTTATTTATCTAATTTCAGTTCAACGCCGAAACACTTTACTTCTTTCGCTTCAAACTCCAAACTGTTAAAACACAGTTTGACGCCCGTCACCATATACATTTGATTCAAAAAAAGAAGAAAGAAAACGAAATTTTGTATTTCATCGATTCGTTAGACTGCGAATGTGCTGGTGCTGGTACACCGAATATAAAATTACCGTGAATATGCCATGAAAAACCAGGAGCTCAAGTTCAATCATAAAATTGTTTGCAATTTTACTCTGCTCCCAGTGTTATAGTTTTAATTTAATGTCACAAACTAATTGAATCGACCAGATGCATCGGAGCCTATCGACACGTGTACCATGAAGCTCTACCTACCATTCGGATTTAATATGTGAAATGAACTTTTTTTTTGAAGGTATTCTTCAGGATATTGAGAGATTTTGGATTGTTTTAACATTCGCTTCTAATGGAAAAAGAAATTCGTTTTATTTTTTGTTTTAACATTCATGATGTAATGCTTTTGCCCTGCATTATTATTTAAGGAACTGAAACTGACTGATTCTGGCTCACTGATTGACTATCTGCTTCATTCGAAATTGAAATTGGCCTGTTTGTGACAAACGAAAATAATCTATATAATTTTGTTCTTGTTGTTGTTGTTGTTGTTGTTATTACTTAAATTGTTTGTCTTCCCTTTTTATTTGTAGCCCAAATTTCAATAAATTCACATCGGCACCGAATTACCTTCGATATACACACCGTTAGACGTTTCTATTTTATTATCATTATTTTTAAGTAGCAGTATTAGCAAACAAATTACCTGTATTTGTGCCGCCCGTAAACACCCAGGCGCCTGTTGTTTTTGCAGCTTTTAATAATCCTTTTCGTATTTCCTTTTCAATTTTAAAATGAGAAAAAGAAGCAAATGAAAAATAAACGACCGAAATGAAACTGATATGATAGTCGAATTAAATACAGCATTTCAAAATGATGAATTGCGCATTAAATGGAATGGAGTATGACGTACGATGTACAACTAGCGAAACATAAGTATGGCAGTGACAAAATTGAAAGTAAAAATTTAGAAGAGAATGAAATGTAAACGACGAACGGCTTAGAAAAACGGATATGGAATTGAAATCGAAATGAAGCTGAAAACGAAATCAAAATATTGGATGAATACGAAGGACTCCTAAAAGCAAGAAATACACACGTTGTATTTTTCGTATGTATATTTTCTCTTTTAATCTAGCTGATTTTTTGAGTTTAGCGTGTTTGTTGCATCTTGTCATCCAGTGTTGTAATATTTGGCATTCTGAAAATTTTATTTAGCCAATGAAGGACAATGAACATACACACAGGAAACGAAATAGCTTGTAAGTGTAGCTAGTAGCTAGTGATTTCAGGAATGACAGCTCCTTTCAGACTCTTTACACAGGTAAACATAATAACAACGCTTGTTGATCATCCGACACAAGCCCATGCAAATGGTTTTAGCGCGCACACACACACACACACACTCACTCGTTTTGTTACAAAACAAGATTATTTTCCATAATTGCATGACAATTAATTGCATTCAACACATTTTTCATGTTCATTTACAACACAAACATTCATTTAGTTTCATTATATTTGGCATGGAAAATCAGTGAGGCGCACATGGCTCCACAATGGCTTTCATAACACGAAACACATTCAACAATCGAAATCAAATTCACCCATCCCTTAATCCTGCACAGTGTGGAGTCTACAGCCCCGCTATTCATGCGGGAATTTCATTTGATTATGGCAAAATATGTTTTTAATGAGATGCCGTGCGATCTATGAGTTCTATTAAAGAGAAAAAAACGATGCTAACAAACGTGCAAATGAGTAGAAATTCTGGCAATGTCTAGAAAAAAATCCGATGATTCTTTTTTTGCCTCACAATTGATAGCAAATGTATATCATTCAGCTTGAAAAATGGTTTTCAGCTTAAAAAAAAAAAGAAACTCGTGTTCGTTCGACTTTGATGGTGTTTCGAACGAGCACAATCGAACAGTCTGACCTTTTTTCGAACTCGAACACAAAAATATCACCATTTTGTGAACTCTCGTAGGCACTGCTTTCTAGGCAGCTTTTATTTTTGCCAGGGCAATGAATGAAACACATTCACACAAAAAAAAGGTGACGAAATGCGATGTGTGATCTGTATTCGAGTCAATAGGAATCTTTTATTCCCATTCCTTCATTTTCTTCAGTTGATTTTTCATTCTAACAAAAGTCAAATGCAAAAAACGGAATACTTAATAGGTTTCGGAGTAAATGAAGCGAAAGTAGATTTCCTGTTTGGTTGCAATTTCTATGCTTTATGCTATTTTCCGTGTTTCAGGTTCGAAGCGGTGAAAACCATCACGAATTCAACTCTTATAACATTCTCTTTTGCACGATTTGTTCGATGTTTCCATTCCAAAGTATAAATACCAAAGATTCTGTTGTTTTTTTTTTCATACAATTTAATAGTGTACCAGTGTACGATGTGAATGATGAATTCACATGGTATGTCATGAAACGATTGCGAATCGAAATGAAAATTATTTTCCTTGCTTTCATATTTCTCGCTCTTTTTTTTCATCCATTCGAATTACGAATTGTCGTGGAAAATCATTCGAAATGAACTTTATTGTAAATTCAAGTGCCGGATGGGCATCATTTTATCTAAAATGTAAATGACATGATGTAACAGTGTGTTGTGTATATTTTGTATTGTTGTATGCATTTGAGCGGCACTTCTTTTCGAATTGACAATATATGCAAGAGAGAGAGAGAGAGAGAGAGGGCTGAGGAATAGAGGTAAAATGCTTCAGACAAATTGAGATTGGATCAGAGTTTGTTTAAATAAATGTGATACATTCAACTGACATGATGGAAACATTAAAATTACCGAAATGACACATTTAGTGGAGAACAGGGACCGGAGCTCATTTGGCATTTTGAAAAATTCTAAATATAATCATTGGTCTCCTATTGTTCGCTGTACTATGTGGCTCTGGTGAACCAAAATGAACGACAATAATATTGTCTTTAGTTTAAAAATGAGAAACTCTTAACTCTGTTAGAAGTTAAGATCTATGGGAAAAACGAATAAAATGGAATAAAATTTTCAGCATTTTTTATTCAGAATGTGTGAACTGGAATATTTGTATAGAAAAATCACAGCCCCAACAAATCATCTTCTCAAAATTCCAGAATTTCATTCAAAATTAAATGGATTTGATTCATTTGAATGTGTCGTTTCGTTTCACGTTCGCATAAATCGGATAATGTGTGAGATATGAATACATTTAGCATTATATTTTATGAGCTTTCTTCAGGTTCGTCCTTTACTCTATGCTCTGTGTATCATTTTAGTGCAAAATGGGGTGGAACAAATGCATGAATAATGAAAAAAAAAAGAAGAAGCGAAACGTAAGAAATACAATTGAAATTCACTTGTCATTGAACATAATGTATACGCATTTAAATACGATCGTTCATCGTTTATATTTATAAATATAAATTTGTTCAACAATTGCAAAGGATTGCGCATTGAACGAATGCCACCGAAAATGAAATGAAGAAAAGAAATGCAACAAAGTCCAAAGAAATGCAACAAACTTATTTCATTCTTTTCATAATTTGCATTTCGCAACTCACATTAGGTAGACAAGTGGAGAAAGAATGAAATGAATGGTTTTGAAAACAATTTTCTGCAACATGAAACACTGAATGCAAAAAAAAAGGTCCTATATGGTAAAAAAGTCAAAGAAACGCGTTACCATTCCAACAAACATGGGTTTAATGCGATATATGGCCAAATAAATTCCGACAAACAAAAATCTCAAAAAATCTTATTCATAATAATAATAATAATTGTTGAATAAATATGACACTTTTCATCATTTGGTGATGCATATAAAACGTGCATGAACCACTTCCTCAGATCCACACTCTACACATCGCATCAAATATAAAATATACAAACATACAAATTTCTATCAATAAATAATGAAACATTTTGCAAATTGTTCCCTCCAACCAAAAAAGAGCGAATGAAAGAAAGGGGAAAAAGCATATAATTCATGTGTTTTAACATGTATTTATCCCCGTTTGCCTGAGACCACATAAACTAAATGAAAGCACATTAAGCATACGGTTCCATAGCCATTCAATGATATTGATAATTTGAAGGGAAAAAAGGTGATTTAAAATATTTTGTTTTTGTTTCACTTGCTCTGTTATATTATAGTGAAAAATTGTTGGTGAGGTCTCTAGAGTTTAATAGCTGTGATAAATTCGCTGTACTAATAAAATGGAAAAATAAAAACAAAACCAATGGCGGTCAGGCAGTCCATCACATAAAAGTGTTTTGAAAAAAAAAAAAAATTAACACATTAAATTTTGCATGCGCATTGCACATGGTGCACGGTTGACAGCCATAGAAAGTGGAAAACAGTTTTAAATTCCATTTTCAATTGATTTTTTTCTTTTTTCTTTTTATTCAAATGCAATGGTACGAGCCATTATACAAATTATATATTCTTATAATTATTATTATTCGAACCAATTTTTACCTCTGGCAAGGTTCGAAATAAGTTGCAGTCAGGCAAAACCAAAGATTATTGAGCCCGATAAAGTGTGAACAAAACGTCGAATGAATGTGATGATGAAGAGATCTAAAGGTTTGCGAATGCCCAAAATTTGAACCCGTAAACGGAATCTATAAATGGTACTGTGTATCTGCCCAAATTTTTGATAAGTAAAATTTGCTTTGCCTCCTTATCACTTTTATCCTTTTTTCTTTATGCCCAGTAAATAGTTTTGGGAGTATATCAAATTCCGATTCTCTGAATTGAAGTCACAACAATTGTATCATATATACGAACAAGTTTCGAATCATCAAATGACACAACACATAAATTTCGCACCATCTTTGCGCGAGCCAAACACTGACTATTAGTCGTTGTGTTGTATAGCATGAGTGAATTAAAGACAACTTAAGAACTAAAATGAAATTAAAATTCCAGATTGTTTACATAAAATAAACGTACCTTTTTAAGTTTGGGTTGTAATTCAAAATTGGCTTTGCCACCCTGCACGGTAATCAACAATTTGGGTAGCTCCAAATTCCATTCTCGTGTAAAAAGTTGTACTAACAATTCGGGCCGTGTATCATATGATAATCGAACATACTAGAAAATTTATGTTTCAAAAAGCAGCATCATCATCATCATCATCATTGGCAGCCGGGAGGCATCAGACAGCATCAGGTCGACGATGTCATCAACAATCCGAATGCAAAATGGTTGCAAACAAATGGTAGCAGATGACAAAATGAAAAGTTTTCCCAATGCCAAAAGACATCAAGTGTGCCGAACATAGAAGGAAAAAATAATGGGGCGAAAAAAAAATGATTGAGTTCCGTTTTGTTTTAAAATGAAATACATTTGAATGTATGTTGATGTTGAAATGTTATCAGTAAAAAGTGAAAGTGAGAAAGGCATTGACAAGCATTAACAAGTAGCTAACGCGTGACAAATAAGTTTAAAGTTATTTTTTAACTTGTTATTAAGGCGTGATCGTTGAAAAATTCACTGAAATCCACCATATTAATATATAAGTGAAGTTAGAAAATGGAATCATGGTATCAGGGGGGTGAATGCACGTTTTGCGTAAAATTCCACGCACACAACACATAACATTTCAATTTTGATGGCAAACGTTTTTCGTCGAGCTATTATTTGTAACGCTATCAACATGAGATTTTGAATGGATTTAGCGATGAAGATACACCTCGGTGAAATGGGAAAATGCGTTCGCTTGTTTGACTTTTGTTAAACAGTTTCGGTTTTTTTTTTTCATTTTTCATTTTTCACCCAACATTTTTGCTATCATTCGTTTTTTCTTCAGAATGTGAAAAGTTCCGATTTTGAACGGTTAGTGTTAACGATTTTGAGAAAACTGATTGCAAACTGCATCGCAAGCAATGATGATAAAGCGACCAGAGAGCGTGGGGAAGCCAACATCCACATATATAACGGAATAAAGGGTTAACAGACTAAAAACGTCGAATTTATTGAATTGCGAACAATTTTCAGATTTTATTTTATGAATTCGAATCGCGTGGGTCCTTTTAATATGAAACCAATTATTGCCATCACAAAATTCTATCAATTCTTCTTTTTTTCCCATTCCGAAAATGAAACACCACACAGAAAATGTGTAGCTTTTTGAAGAGACAACAGCTTTTGTTTTTTTGTGTTACATGTGCTGTTGAATTGCTGTGTGTATTCGTTCAAACGAATGTCATTATTTGTTGAATGCAATTTATCGACATTCTCTTTCCGAATCTTTTCTTTTTCGATTGAACAGATTGTGGATATAATTGGCTCGCAAAGAAAATGACGTTGAAAAAAATGGACCTTAAAAAAGGCAAAAAAATGAAAACCACCACCCTGTTTAATAGCATATCCAAAAAGCGTCTAAGCCGTTGTTGAGATTTGCGTTTCATTTTTTGTTTTCTTTTTCGTTCGATTTTTTCATTATTTTTATTGCTTCGTTTCGCCTTTGTTGTTGGCCCATCGATAAAATGGGGCGCAGGCACATGCACAGGCACTGAATATCTGAAGCATCAGGTTCTCTTTCGTTTCTTCTACTTTAGAATTGCGGAGGGAAGATGCGTGAATCTATTACACATCGGATATAATATTTGCATGTAAACGATTGATTTTGTCCAGACATTTTTTGTGTGTATAATTGTTATGATATTGCGGAACATTTAAGCAGGCTTTCGCTTCCAGATTTTTAAGAAATTCTTTCTACAAAAATAAAAAGAATGAATCTATCAAAGATTCATTCAAATCACATTTACACAACAGGAA
>GL501532.1:1613460-1635715 GCA_000149185.1 Mayetiola destructor | reverse complement strand
CTAGATAGAAGAAAAAAACTAAAGAAAAAAATTACATATATATATATATATATATATATATAATATTCAATCAGCAACCGAAAGTGCGGCGAACAGCGAACACCAAACAACAAATAGTATATACAGAATTGCAAAGCCCAGCTACAATTAGATAGATACTTGAACACGAAACACATCTTATCGAAACAAATAGTCGAATTATGTCGATTACTGAACAATAAGTATTTTATTTTGCACATAAAAGCCGCAAACATACAATGCCAAATATACGTTCGGTTTCGGGTTTTTCAATTGGAATAGAGAGGTGAAATTGTTGTTGTTGTTGTTGTTGTTGTTGTGGTTGTTCAATTTTCATGCATAAAATAAAGAAAACGATAGGAAATGAAAGAGATAAACATAATAACTTTGAAATTATTCGAAAAAGATTTGGTTTCATACGATTTTAAATTCGAATTTTCATGAAAATCATTATGTGCTTTGGCATACGCCAGCAATGCCATCAGAACAGTGAATATTTAACATTCAAGATGCGAGGTATTAATTCGAAATTTGTATTGTAATCGGTTAATAGGAGAGAGTACGAGGGGTTATGGAAATTGCTCTTCTATTTATTCGAAAATTTCAAAATAGAATCGTTTCGTTGCCATTCAGTGTGTGAATGAACGACCGAATAAGTGAATGTATGTGAGAAAGAAAGCAATAGGAAGGGCATACGATACACAAGCACTTGATCCAATGGTGCGGTATTAATAAATAATTGGAAAATCTTAATTAATTCAATGCTGCATCGTCGTCATTTGCCATTCAAATGGTTTTGAACACGCGTTTTTGCACCCGCACATCACCTAGACAAACCGAAACGATTCCATTCTGTATTCAGTGTATTCAATCAACAATTGAAAATGAAAAAAAAGCAACAAAAAAAAACCCCCCCAAAATTTATTCTTCCAAAATGTAAATTTCAATTGGAATAATGTTTTTGTTTTTATGTGACACTTGAAACCTGAATCTCGAACTACACTCGATTGTCAACTGTACGGCTCTATACACATTATTCACAATATTTGAGGTGTAAATCGAGAGATAAAAGTGTAAGCGTAAATGTTTTAAAGTCCAACACTCAACACTCAACACTCAATGCATTGAGGCATTGACAAACACATATTTCTGCAAGAAATTACCCAATAAAAACGATTAGTTTAAATGACACGCACACACAAAGTATATATTATGGCCATAAAATTGACGGAAACCGTTAACACAAATTTTTCGAACGAATTCTTTAGGATCAATTTCTGCAGGCTTCAGGCAAAAATGTTTGGTATTATTATTTGTGCCGGAGCCCGTGCCAGAAAGAACGAAAATATAATTCAACAAATTCGTTCATCAAATATAGAAAATATGTCATTCTATTCGATCAAGTGCCAAAACTATGATACCCTGTTTGTTTCAATGGAAACCAAATCATTGATCAAATGGAAAATGGCAACCGCACAAACTTTGCTGTGATTCAATAAAATATTGAAAACTGTAACATATTGTTTGATTATCATCAATTTACTTAAATCGATGGAAATTCATTTTGAACTTGAAACAGATGATTCTGATGATCAAAAACACAAAAGATAGAGAGATAGGAAAAAAGAGATGATTGCGAATTGTGGATAAACCGGAAAAAATATCGTTGAATATAAAAACGGAAAATGGGAAATGGTGTGATTGAATTACTCAAATCTGAAGTTGTGTGTTTAGAAATGAGAGGAAAAAAAAAATATGTTAAAAGTTTTGACACGCAAACCTTGTAAAATGTGAATTTTGTCTGTCGTCAATGTTTACTATGTATATCCGTTTATCGTTCAGCGAAGCTCTAATCTCTCTCTCGTCCATGGTTTTATTTTAGTTCATTATATTGAAGCGAATTCAATTAATTACAGATTAATTTTTTCCTAAAAACAAACGGAAGGGAAATGGGTTCAGTTGGATTTGTGGCTTTCTGTTTATTTATTTGCTTGATTCGTTTTAATTGTAAATCCACTCAATGGATGTTGAACGTATGGGTTTCATTTTGGGTCAGGCAATTAATTTACATCCATATAAATAAATACGGATGTACGGGTTAAGTGACCGTTGTTTATGTGTGCATTGTCCATTTACGTGGAAACATTAAGAGCATGTCAAATATTGCATTTAAATGAAATTATTATTATCAATAGGCATGCATCGCTTATTATCTCATGTAAAATATTCATAATTAAAAGAAAAAAAAACCAATTTTATGTTTTGAAGCCATACATCGCAATGTCAACACGTTCTATTTGAATGAAATAAGAAAAAAACAAATCAATTTTCACCCTCAATTTAAAAATATTTTCTCCTTATTTTTCAAACAGATTAAATTTTGATTCAAATTTAAATGACAATTGGAGGCATTCGATAATGAATCCTCGCTTCAGTGTGAGAGCTCTGTAATTTATTTTGATTTTGTTTTCCTTTCATTTTCCATTCGAATGGAACTATTACGAGCAGCTAGCAGCTTGCAATGAGCGTTCATATTTAATGAGGCTTTTGCTTTTCGAACAATCAACAGTCAACCGTTGTTATTTATCCATATTTGTCATGAGCAAACCCTGGTCACAGGACGCTCGGAATTTCAGAGTTTAGTTTAGTTAAATGGACAATACCATCAACATTATTCAATGATGGCCTTTAGCTTGCAGCCTGTACCATATCACCACAAAGTTTATTTTCCACTGAATGAATTCACATTGAAAATCAATTTGTTTATCGTATGAAAAGCTTAAGGGATTTTTTGCCATCCAGAACACCAAAAGACATATGTATAGAGTGTATAGTATGGTTTTTATCGGTTTTGCAAGAGTGCTTTAAGCTTTGGGCTTGTTGTGTCCGGATTGTCAGCATTATTATTATTTCTCTTCTTTTTTTTTTTGTGTTTTGTCATTTTATCATTTTCATTGTGGACGATGTACGTGTAAGAAAACAGAAAAAAAACACGAAATATTATGTGAAAGAAGAAAAAATGATGCCAAATAACCCGAGCCACTTTCCACGAAGATCTAATACGTATTTTCATCTCTTGTTTCATCTGAAAATTCTTTTTGGATTGTGATTTGTGAAATAATTTTAAGCAATAATTCTTCAAATTTCAAATATCGCGCTCAGTTTAATACTTTCTCGTCTAATAAAATATCAATGCGAACGTTATTTATTCGTGATCCAATTTCTGCATAGCAAAACGATCAATTCATAATTGAAATGGTTTTTTCCTTTTTAAATTTGTTTTTATCATTTTTTAATACATTTACAGACTACAGAAAAACAGAAGCTTAAAAACAGATTGTTTATTTATCATTTTTCTGAAATTAAGTGAAAAATGCAATCCCATTTATTCGGAAAATAATAAACTTCAGACAAACAACAGTTCGCATCGATGCGTTTGCTCTAATTTATATTGTTAAAAGTTTTATAATTTGAACTCAATGAATCAATATGCAAAAAAATGGTTATCTATGTCGACTATGAATTCAATTTTTATCCTTTCGACTTTTTCAGTTCTTTCATTCCATTGGAATTTCCTGTGTTGCACTATATTATATGAAAGAAAAAAAAAACCAGAAAAAGAGATTGTGACGAAAGAAAAATAGATATTTTTCTTTTGATTCCATCGAAATCCCAGTACATCACACTGTGCATATGTGTGGGTACAGTTTGTATCTGTGGTTTGATAGGTGACTGGTGACTGATATAAAATGATTTTGTGTTCATTCAGATTGTATAAACATCTTATTATTTTTATTATTGACAGGGAAATGATGAATGTCTGATTGTTGTAATATGCCAAAAAAGAAAAAAAAGCAGAGAACAAAAGACAAAAGTGCAAAACAAATACAAAATGAAATTGATAATATTCAAATAGTCGAACGCAAGACGGAAGCAGATCAAATCACATTCTCATCCCCAAAATAAATAAATATTATTTTTTGGATATTTTCGTGGAATGCTACAGCATTCGATAATGTGTGTGTGTGTGTGTATTTGCTAATATTTATGTGTTTCTCCTGATTTGAGATACTTACTTTCACCTCGTACGCATAATACGAAAATCTTCTGTCATTAAACATTTTGCTGGATGAGTGGGGGGGAAGGCAAGGATATTCAAACAACAACCGAAAATATAAAAAAAAAAGAAAAGAAAATGTCGCCAATTTAAAATCACAAATGAAAAACGATAAATAAATTAAATAAAATAATGACTAAATAAAATAAATATTCAAATGTTTTTTTTTTCGTTGGTGGCTGGAATCAGGCTTGGCTCTTGTCTGTGCTTCAATGTTAAAGCGAATATTTTTGAGTTCAAAAAAGCTAGTTTATCCTTAAAGCAATTGTAAATTTTCATCTTCGAAATTAAAATTGTTTGAGTCGGTTAGTAAAAGGTCATAAGTAAACATGGCTTAAAGCGAAGGGCATAGGGCATAAGGATAACTACTGCAATAGCATTTGTAACGTGATAAAATCACACATCGAGCCGTTGAGAAACGAATCGACTGATAAATAGTACGATACAAAGTACATGCCGGCCAAGCCTGATGCCAGAACGGATAAACTTAAAATGAATTTAAACCCTTCACCCAAATATATTTAAATACAAGTGGAATGTGGATACAATAACGAACAAACGAACATAATGTATAACGAAACAACGACAAAAAAAAACAACGAATAAACAAATAATGAATATAGTAATTTTCACAAAATGAACCAACCATCCACGGTCCTTATTTGTTGATGTTGATCTGAGTTAGATATTCTACAACAATGCATATGTTCAGATGAAAAAAGAGGTGATAAAAAACAAAACAAAACAACTAAAAAAAAATGGTTAGCATTCATTTTAGCTTTGTCATGTGCATGCCGTTTGGCTGATCATAATGTTCAATGTTCAATCTGCCTGAGCTTTTTGTTTTGGAGTTTTTGAACCAATTCGGAAAAATACATTGCAACAATGATTTGTTTTTCTGTTGTCAAACATCATCCCATTGAATATGTATGATGTACGTACAAATGCATAACATAAATGTACAATATCATACATCATTCATGGATATATGCTGAATAATATGAATACTAGACGATAAAATAGCATCACACTAACAAAACATGCTCCAATTTGAAATGCATTTTTATGGGCATTCGAGTATCGCCATCGAAAAACTAAAAATGTCAAATATTCATTTTATGATTTGTGTTGATTAACGTTTTCGAATGCCAAACAAAAAGACAGTACGACCACAAAACTCTCCATCCGAAATTCAACCAGCACACATAAACTTTCATATTAACCGCGTTCTATGTTCATCGTTCATCAAATGCTTGGTTAATAAAATGAATACAACAATTCTACAAGTATATTTTCATGCTAATGGTTTTCATTGTTGAAGCTTTTGTTTCAATGTTTGGTTAGCATTCATTTTAGCTTTGTCATGTGCATGCCGTTTGGCTGATCATAATGTTCAATGTTCAATCTGCCTGAGCTTTTTTGTTTTTGGAGTTTTTGAACCAATTCGGAAAAATACATTGCAACAATGATTTGTTTTTCTGTTGTCAAACATCATCCCATTGAATATGTATGATGTACGTACAAATGCATAACATAAATGTACAATATCATACATCATTCATGGATATATGCTGAATAATATGAATACTAGACGATAAAATAGCATCACACTAACAAAACATGCTCCAATTTGAAATGCATTTTTATGGGCATTCGAGTATCGCCATCGAAAAACTAAAAATGTCAAATATTCATTTTATGATTTGTGTTGATTAACGTTTTCGAATGCCAAACAAAAAGACAGTACGACCACAAAACTCTCCATCCGAAATTCAACCAGCACACATAAACTTTCATATTAACCGCGTTCTATGTTCATCGTTCATCAAATGCTTGGTTAATAAAATGAATACAACAATTCTACAAGTATATTTTCATGCTAATGGTTTTCATTGTTGAAGCTTTTGTTTCAATGTTTGCCCGATATTTTTCGTCATTTGAAACCGTTGTACACTTTATTCCACTTTATTCGGATCTAATCAGATTTTCTATTTGAAATGAAGCCGAGAGGTGAATGGTATACAACAGATATATTTTATATACCGATTTGTGGTATGTCAATGGAGATATAAACTATTATCAGCCGTCAGTTCATTAAAATCTTATCGTTGAGACTTTCTCTTCGATTTTTCCATTGTTTTTCATTTAAAATTTTTAACCATAACATCGATCATCATAATAGAAACGGGGTATTGGGGTGATTTGTTTTAGAGGCTGTTTTTTTTTTTCTTTTCCAGAGTTGATTCATGGCCACATAAACATTTCGATTTCATTGAGTTCGATAAATTCGCATTTTACGGATGATAATAATGATAATGATAAAACTTGTATTCAACATTTGGATGTGTGGATCATTGAAATGAATGCAAAAAGCGTTTGTGAGGACTAAAATAGCCAGAGAACCTGCATTAAGTGTATGGATGGTAATAGGAGAAACAAACGGAGAAAATATTCTCATTTCCGAAATTAAATAAAAGTTTAAAGTGCTTTTTGGGCATTCACTTTGAGATTTGAATACAGTTTTGTGTTTGGCTTTAGGTGGCAAAGGAAATTCACAAACATCCGTACAACGTACACACAACGGCCATTCGTTTGGGTTTTTGTTCCATTTCCATTCTCTTATTCGTTCAATTTGAAAAAAAAAAGAAAAAGAAAATATTGATGCTTTTTCCCGTCGAACGAACGACGAAAAATAAAAATAGATAGAAAACGATACAATGCACAATGCAGTACAATAAATGAAAATATCAAACGAAAACCTAAAAATTACGGTCTTGTAAATTATTTTACGCTATTCATGTTATAGTTCTACATTGACCTGTATCCCTTCTTTTGTTCCTTCATTCCTTCCTTCCTTCCGTATACAATTCAATTTCATTCATAATACAGAGTGCAAATAAACGTAAAAATGTATGTGCAATTTACTTAACTAAATTTATTATTCCATTTATATCAGTTAACAACAATCGATTCGGAATAAAAAATTTATATGAAGAAAAAAAAACCAACAACAACGATATCTAACACCAAAATCGATTCTATTATAATATTAAATAATTTCAATCTGTTTTGATGACTTTTCATTCCGTTGATGTTCCATTTTTTCCACACAAGCTTGCATATGCACGCGCGCGTGTTTGTGTGTGTGTGTGTGTTTTTCAATTTTCTGAAGCTGAACCGATTAAATAAATATTATGTTTCGCATTTTCCGGTAAATGATCTTATGCCGATCAACGTGTCAAATGTATGATGAGAATTTCTGTCGTGAAGAGCATTTTAAAATAACATTTTGTGAATTTATTTTTCTGCTTGTTATAATACAATTTACACAGTACCGAGTTTGATTTCATGAATACATATTGAAAGTCTTTTGGCCCAAAGCGACGACCACATTCCCTGTGACAAGTGCAAAAATGAACTGAACCAAGTAATAAATAATTTCAATTGTATGGAAAGTGAAAATGTATGTGCGAAGTGCCTTGAAGCCCCTGCCGATTTTTTTTTCGGTTAAATTATGTCTCGTTTTACTTTACTGTACGTTGCTTTATCTTTACGCTGTTGCCTGTCATGATGGGGTAACATATCATTGATACGATAAGTACAACATTGAATCCATTTCATCAACAGAAATTCCATTTAAATTTTTTAAAGCAAACGCATCGCCTATTCGCAATAAACATTTATGGAAAAAACTTTAAATAACGGTATGGAAAAAAAGGGCAGAAACAAATGAAAAGTCATCCTTAACACATTGAACATAGACTTTATCCTTGATTTACTACACACCAAGATTTTTTTTTCTCAATTTATTGAATTAAAAAAATTTACATCTATGAAAAAAGAAGAAGAAAAAAAAACAAATAAAGAAAAAATCAAACAAAAAAATAATAAATAAACATTCTTACCCGAGGTACAGTTATATTAACAAGCCCCCAACAGATTTTCTTAAGACCCCAACCTAGCTTCTGTTTGTATGTTGAGCGATGAGTTTTTTGATTTGGTTTTTGAATTGATATTTGATATGATAGATTCGCATAGGATATTTGTATTTGAAATGGCGCGTGTGAAAACGTGTGTGTTTTTTTTTTCATTTTGAATGTGATGGTGATGGTTGTGTGGTTTGAGACGTTCGATTAACGTTTGTAGACACGAACGGATGTGCGTGTAATTGTGTTTAGATTTTTTTTTTTTTTTTTAAACTAAAAAATCGATTGTTTAAATAAATTAAAATTTGATTTAATTTGATACAGTTCCGATCGAAAGAGAGAAGAGAAAGAAGAAAGAGAAAGAAAAAAAAAACAAATAAAATTTTCGTTGAAAAAAAAACAAGAAAAAATAAAATAAAATAAAAAATATGAAATTATTATCAAATGAATAAATGAATGTGTGTATTGATAATTTATTATTATCAATTCACTGACAAATCAAGACACTAATAAATCAGGCGTTTTATACTAATTTAATGTTAAACCTAAAAAATCAGCTAAACCTAAGTATAATGCTATAATACAGAGTGCAAATAAAACTTTAATAAAGAACCAAAAAATCGTGTAAATGCGATTTCGTATATTATTTCCAAAGCGATGGAAAATTCGTTGCAATTTGTAAACGATAATAATCACATCGATCGGTTATGTTCTCAATGTAAATGGTGAATCAAACTAAAACTAATAATGCAAGCAGATTAATTGAATAATATGCACATATTATTGAGAAAAGAATTATTATTATTTCACAATGTTCGTGAAATTACAGTCGAATTGTTTGTAAGTGAATGATTTTGGTGATGCATTGTGTGCGGTGAAGAGTGAAAAATGTTAATTTATTATATTTCCAATGGAAAAATCCCGAGAATGTGTACGCTTGGATGATCCATCGTATATAATGTAGCAAAAAAAAAATATCCATAATAAATCAAGGATTATAAAAATCCACACAAAGATAACATACATCATTCAAAAAGTTTCAAAACAAAATATTTTGTTAATTTCAAAAAGTGGGTTAAATGAATGTTTGAAATGGGAGGGTTAACGGATAAGGGAACCCAAAGTTAAGATTATGGCTGTTAAATGGCACACCATATATTCAATTTTCTAGATGAATAATCAATGATTTTTTAAATTATTAATTCAATTTTGTGGAAAAGTTAGTTAATAATAATGATAATTTTGAACTGCACATTATAGCCATTCAAGGTTCGATGGAAGACCAGACCTAAAAATAGCATTAATTTTATAAGCGTGTTGCTGATCCCATGGATACTGAACACAGAATGATGAAATTGAAAAAGGAACTTCATCACTCGTTAATTCATTGGAAAACTAAAGTGATTGTTAAGAAGATAACAAGTATGAGAATAAAGAAAATCATTCGAAAACAACACACATAAGTGCTAATGAGAAAGCTCTTCAATAAAATAATTTCCCAATCATTTGAATTGTGAATTGTGTTTGAGCTGGTTTTGTTTTTGGGTTTTATAAGCCAACTTCCTCATCACATTCTATCTACCAAGTTAGCCCAATATATTGTAATATCATAAAGTCAATTCTTCTTTTCATTCCAAAAATGACTGTTATAGCAGCAGCTGCAGCTAAAATGGCAGCAACCATAGCCAAGTTGTTTGAAATGAAAATGAATTCTCGGCACTCGAACAAGATTCAAGTGAAATTCATTTCAAGTATCTACGCAAATATCCGCAATCCGCTTTTCATCTAAATTGGTTAGTCATTATACATACATATGAGAGGATAATAATAATGTGAGACAGAAAGACTAAATTATCAATGGATGGATATGTTATTTTTTGGTTTTTTTCTTTTCTTGCAAGCTTGAAAATTGTCTGTTGATTGAAGTTTCTGAAAGTGTTTTGACTCGGTATATACTTGTGCCTATTTCATGCCTATTAATGGTTTTTGAATCCTTTTCTGGTTAAGTTTAATTGCTTATGTGGCCCTAATGTGCAATGTCCAATCTTTGGTTATAGATTATAGGCTTTAAAATTTGAAATATTTATATGTGAATATAATGCGTAGTAATGTTATTTGAGGCTCAAAACTTTTGAGCCTGCCTTTGATGCCGACATTTTTCTATTTCTTTGTGTTGATTTTTGGTTAAAGTGCGAAATTTTGGTTTTAAATACGAAATGGAAAAAAATTATGATTAATTTTTTTTTTTTTGTATCACTTACCGGTTTTGATTGTCTTTTATTCTGTTTGAGCATTTTTCATTTGAAGGATTGCAAAAATGGAAAAAAACAGTTTTCGCTTTCTTTCTCTGATTGATTCGTATGCTTCTACTTTATACTCTCGATTTCAAATCGAAGAAAGAAGAAACTTTTTCAACTCTCGACTAAAAAGGGAAAGCACTTTTTAATTTTCACTTTTCTTTGCCGCTTTTTGTTGATTCGTTACAATCAATTAATTTTTAATTTGATAAAATCACAATTGAAAATCATATTCCAATGGCGTATTTTGGCGAAACGATCTCCTTTCCATTCGTTCGTTCTCTTTTTGGAAGTTCACAAATTCACAAATGTTTAGAATTCGAATGATTCGGTAGGTGGTTTTTGTTTGTTGTTCTGTGCATGCAAAAGCGTTCTTTTTCTCATTGTTATCCAATTTCAGATTGAATTTAATTAAAATTTTATTTGTATAACGTTACACTGTACGATTATCTGGTGATTCAATTAAGAAACAAAATTAAAGTTTTCCGATCAGAAAATTGATATTTACACAAACGCGCCGTAAAACAACACAATTCGATGAGCTTTTTGTCCAGTTTTCATTTTTATTTCATTATTTTTTTTGTTTGTTTTAGTTGAAAGGATTTTTTTTCCATTTGCTTTTGCAATATCGCCGATTCTTCGCTCATCGATAACAAAAAATGACCCAACTAAACGAGAAAATAATAATACTAATTATAATTAAACTGTTTGAATTTGTTGGATTTCTCATTAAATTATCCCATTTGGAATAATACCAAAACAAATAAACCGAACAAACTGTTATCGAAATTTTTCACATACATAATTGTGCCGTAGAACCATACGGTTTTTAACAATTGTGCCTACGGTTTGAAAATTAATATTTTTTCGGAAATTATTATTATTTATTATTTGTGACATTAAAAATGTGATGAAATTCGTAACGAAATATGTATGTGCAAAGAAGATTCCAACGTTTTTGGCATTCTTTTCTCTCTCGTGTCTGATTCTTTTTTCCCAAATCAATTGAATATTTTGATTTTGGTTTTGAATAGCCTTCGTCGTCATTAGCCTCCTGACAACACAATATTGCCGCTGAAACATTTGATAAATTATCACCGTTGGTTCACATCTGCAAAAATGAAAATGAATGTTGTTAATGAGCAATTTGCTAGATGAAAAAAGAAAATTATTCTATAATCAGTACACAACATTTTCAACCTATGAACAAAAACGGAGAGTGTGCAGCGCAAAATTTCAAGAATCTCTAGTGTTCATTTCATCGGATAGATAATAATAATGATAACAAAATGATAAATGAATGTGTTGAAAGCGATTTGGCCATTGTGTTCGTCGAATGAGAATCGAAGGAGGTTCTTCACGGGCGATGAGTTGAATAATGAAGGCAAATTCATTTTGAAATTTAGTTTTGAACAAAGCCAAAATAAAGCCGCCAAACAAATTGTATCGCTTGCTTTTTCTAATTGTTCAAAGCCAGCAGCATCAAAATCCTAGCCCCAAATGCATCAACAATCTAACCGGATTCCAAAAATTTGTTCTTTGGAAAATCTCGATCCAAAACTTATCTCAAAAAAATAAGCTAATGTGAAGAATTAACAGGACCTTTCAATCTATAAATTAATGCATAATTATGTCGCACTTTCATCCAGTAGCAATATGGTACCAATTCCATTATCATTATCATTATCATATGCAATACAATGCAATGTGTTTACATTGTATTATTAAACCAATGTACCGAAAACAGAATGTTTTAAAACGTCGTTTTTATCGTCCCATTGCTGCATTAATATCGATAAAATGTTTTGTGGTTGTTTGCTAATCGAAGGGATCAACAATCAACACTCAACACCATGCAAATGTATTCAATATAAAATGTGCAAATAATCAGTAGCAACAGCAACAATCATAACAATTATATTCAATTTTTCGAAATGATGATAGAATTCACGTTCAATCATTAGCATTCCATTGCAAGCTGAAGCTATAAGCTCTAACAAACAATCCAAATATTAGCATAAAATGCTTTCCAATTTGGAAATATATATAAAATTGAAATTGCATTGTCTGTTCGTTTTGTTCATTAAATTTAACGAAAGAAACGTAAATTCATTCATTGATCGCACAACATCAATATAAATTGAAAAACAGAATATTCAATTGTGAACTCTAACCACAAATCACAAACACCAAACACAATAAAATTTATCAATAAATCGGTCTGATGCGAAAATAATATAGAGAGAAGAAAAAAAGAATTAATAAATACGCATTCCATTTTAATAAAAATGATTGATTGAACTCTGGACCATTTTTCCATTCGAAACAGATACAAGTGAATATGATTTTTCTTTTCATTTTTTTATGTCACTTTCAATCAAAACCAAATGAAAACAATCCCGAAATTCAAAAGAATAAGTAAGAATAAAAAAGCAATGAAAAAAAACAAAAAAAACAAAGAAACGAAACACACACAGACATCAAATGATGATGACAGCGGCACTAGAAACATTTAAAGTGAGCAAATCATACATCAATGAATAGTACGTCTAACGCATAAAATGTTTTTAAGTGGCGCGTGCTGCTCGAAACGCTTATTTCAATAATAATAATAAAATTATACGTAATTTATTTGGTAGTTTAGCGTTCGGCACACAATAGCAGTGCATGTGTGTCTGTGTGCAGAGAACAAAAAAGTCGAATGATTTATTGAAGGTAAAATGATTTTGTGTGCAGGGACAAATTGAGGCCGAACACTGTAAACGTGTGAACAAGTGACCAACTAACTTTGAGTCATGTTTGTGTTTGGCTTTGATTTTTTTTTTCCTTATATTTTCGATCTTTTTTCTCTTTCGCTCAGCCATGCATTATTTTGCGCAAGCAAGTTCATTGGAAAAAAAAAATTGAGTTTTCAACTAATTTTTTTTTCGTTTTTTTTTTGCGTTTGTCTCGGCGAATGTGTGTTAAACTCGTAATTTTTCGAGAGCCGATTAAATACGAGCGCTTTATAGTATTGTGCGACGGTTTGCATTTAAAGAGGCTTTTTTTGATCACTTCTTAGGCGCTTTTCGTGTTTTAACTAGTTGAGATTAAGTGAAAAAGCTGATCACATCCAAATGAGTGTTATGAGTATGATATAAGGGAATCATAAGGACATTTCAGCTGTGATTCGGCGAACATTAAACATACAGATGATTCTGGTATAAGCAGAATCGTATAAGTAGTAAAGAAATTGCTTTGTGCTATGGTGGTCCGGTGCCTAGGCGCTGGTGGACAGTGGATTAGTTTTATTAGTTTTTTTGTTTGTTCATAAATTTAAGCCGACTCAATACAAGACAATACAGTAATAAATAAAAGCGACGTCTTCTTTTTTTTTTGACTTTTTTTGCTCAAAAATGAAGAGAAAAAATCTTCGCTTCTTCGACAAATTCAGTAGCAACGAAAACTTCCCAAAATGAATCATTTTTTTCCCGAATCTATTTTTGTTCTCATATATTTTTGTTATTTATATGGGTCCCATTTCATTCTGTGCATGCAGAATACCTGCTAACATGAGTCCCATATGAATCTCATATGTATTCAAATGAACATGATTAGCACACGGGATAAAACCACATGTAATATTCGGAATGCGAGCGGAGCACGGTTTGATAAAAAGATTGAAAAAAAAAACGCCAAAGAAAATCAACAACAAAATTATTCGATACTTGATACAGTGAATCGTACACTACACTTTAGTTTTGGGAAAAAAATGAAAGAAAACAGGAAAAAGAATCGAGCCTGCTTGTCTTCCATTTTTTACATATATGCAGAATACCGTGCACACGCAATGAACTTTGAACAAAACGTGGCTACCCATCCAGTTTATATTTCAAATTTGAATGCATAAAATATCAAATATTTATTCATGTGTATGACAAATTGGACTACGGACGATTTTAGGATGAATTGGAGAAAAAAAAACAAAAATCTATTTCAGTTGCTTTCCGTCTTCCGAGGATTTTGATTTGTTTCAGAGATTTAAAGAATCAATGAATCATCCGCCGGACATTCGACGTATTAACAAAAAATAATAAATAATATGAGAAAGGATTTTAATCATAAACAGCAGGCCACTGACAAGTGAATTGAAAAAAGGCTCGCGTTCAGTTTCACTTTTTCTCTTCGCATTTGCATGTGAGAATAAAAATTAGACGAACGGGCTGTTCGATTGGAAGGGGCTCAACTTGAGCCCCAATATGGATGGTTCTTCTCAGTCCGTCTGTCCGATTCCATCTCATCGGAAACGAAACGGAAATAATTGACGAAAGTTAAGCTAAGAACCAAACTGTAATTGAATCGCAAATAAGTTCGATAAAGATAATAATGATTGGTATACTTGTATGTATGATTGAGAAGGCGTTGAATGTTTGGTGCCCATTTCTCTGTTCAATTTTTTTTTTTTCCTCTATTCACACATTTTTGATATGTTGACAAAACGTACACATGTTTTAACGTGTATTATATTCATATCAACACTTCAAACACATCAATCCATTAATCTTACATGTGATAATGATTCGTTCTCTTTATTTATGTCTATTTTTTTTTCCTTCTCATTCTTCAGTTATCCGGGCACTATTAATTTTGTGGTTAAGCCACATATACTGTTAAACGGGGAAATTCTTCTTTTTAGGCGTTGCTCTTGTTGCACGTATTTGCCGAAAGGCCGAAATTACTAGTCAACCATTTTATCGGCATGGCCATCATTGTCGATTCTTGACATAGCCAAATATTATTATTAGATCATTTTCACACTGTTGGTGATAAATGATAATAATAATAATATGTAATGTATGTGATGTGGCCGAGGCTGATATCGATGCGCATTATTTTGTGATTCTTAATCGGTATTTAATTTGATATCATATTATTTTGTTTATTGATGTTTTATATGATACCGGATGCATTCCGTATGAGTGCCATCTCAAAAACAGCTTAGAATTGGTCTATTCTGTCTATTTTGTTTAGTGTTTAGATATTGAATGTTCATGATTGGCATTAAATCCCATCAAATTTAATTGTTTTCTGCAAATACAAAAATGAAACGAGAAAAGGGAAATGGTTTAATTATTATTCTTCTCTTGTTGTTGTTTTTTTTTTGTTTAACCTTCCGGAACTGATGGCGAATAATTCAATTTTTATTGAAACAAAAGCAAGCCAGTCGAAAAACAACCAAATAAATTGGAAATTATTTTGGTTCTTTGAATTCATCCATGCAATCAATATTCGACAGATTAAAAAACAGACAAACAGACAACAATTATAGTGTTGGTTTCCATTTTAAGTGATTTTATCAGATATCAAACATACTGATCGATCGTCGTAATAACACATCGTGCATATGAATTTTACTTCATTTCGATAAATCCTTTCAATTTGATATGTGTTTATTGTTCATATATATAATATCAGCATTTAATGCATTTGGTGGACTGAATCAACCGGCCTATCTGTCAATTTTAATTATATGATATATTTTTACATTATAAATATACATATATATATATTTTTTTTAAGGGCAATCAACTGATATTAGCTGTAGCAAATTGAACTGGTTTCGATTAAAAATTTTATCTCCTGTGATTCGATATGCTCGAATTTAATTCTTGAAAAAAAAAGAAGCCAACTCCATCAACGAGAGAAAGACAGAAAGAAAGTGATAAAATGAAACCATAATTGTCGATGATAATTAAGTTGGTCGGGGTTGATTGATTGACTGAACGATGACAGATAATTATTCGATGTTATTATTTGGATTTGTCTATTTTTAATGCGCAATATATTTAAATTATTCGTTCATCCAATGATCGAATGTGATTACATTGTGTTTTTTTTTAATTGTTTTTTCTCACAGAGCGCGGCTTTGTTATCTGAATGATCTTCATGTCAACAGATACTCAACTAGTTGCCCAGGCCACAGTGTCAACTATCCAATTGATATATACAATTCTGGAATTGTCCATTTGCTTTCATAGAATAGCCAAACAGAAACGCATCAAACTCATATTCGTTGATCGCATGATTTTAGTGGAAATTTTGAATTGTTCATATTCAGTTTGTTCATTTTTATTGGAAATGATGGTGTTCTAAGGCCATCTGCCAATTGGAAACATATATAAATTATTATAATTTCATTATAAGATGCTGGTAATGATCACCTTGAACGTACAAAATTCAAATTAGTTTAACCAATTTTTCAACAAAATTATCAACGATTCAAAAATTCGGTTTCAAATTGGTATCGAGTAACAGGTTTTGTTTTGTCGTTCATATTTGTCATTTGTTGTTATAGATAAATAAAATGTGTGATAAGCACATTTAGTATTCCGTAGAGCATTTCCATTTCCAATAATAATAATGACAACAACAAAAAATTGGCTTTCATAGGCCACGTTATTTACAAGCGTCACAATCACAGTGACATTGTGTGTGATGTTTAACATTTACACATTTATATTTATGTATTTATTGAATGGATTGAAAACATTGATCAAAATGTTCAAAATTTGCAGAGCGATTTGCTTGTTTGGTTCGTCCCGAACTCCTCATTCGCCGTCAAAACCAAAAAAAAAAATAAATATCTTTTGAAATCGTCTGTTTTTTTCTCTCCGGTAAACAAAAATTTCAAGTGATGGGGATCAAGTTGTTCAACGGTTCCACCATCAGCAGGTAACCACAAACAACATAAAATATTTTATATTTTTTGTGCTTCTTGAAACCGAATTAAAAAAGTATGAAGAAAAAGATGTGATTGTGCTGTCGCAATAGAGTTTTTACGAGAGCTATTTTCGTTGGTTACATCTCATCGTTATTTCTTTGATTGTTGTCAACACAACTATGACATCTACTGACTATTTTGTTTTTTTTCTCCTACGGATATTGTATGTGATATGTGAAAGAATAAAATGCGACATAAGCGAAAAGAAATCAAAAGGGGGAAAAAGTAATGTACGACATTATAAACGAACAACATTAACAGCGACCAAAAGCAACAAATAATGATGTCTAGATAACTAAAAAGTACTCTCGCGGCACTTGGTTCTCTTTCGCTGTAGATTAAACTCTTTCCGCCTATTTTTTTTTGGCCCTTTTCACTCATTTTATTGCATTGCCCATTTGCTTGTAATTCTTTTGCTGTTCCATCGTTTAGACCAAAACGGTATTTATAAAATATATGCAGATCAAATATAATGAAATAATGTGTACACATTGAAATACCGAAGCCCGAAAAAGCATTGTGTCGAAATATATTTTGCCGTATAGCAATATGTTTAGTGTATGGATTCAGAATTCACAATTTACAATTACAATTTACAATATATTCATTGTGGTTATGAATGAAAAAGATACGGATTCATCTTTGATCTTTTCAGTTTCATTTGATTGTTTGTTGTTGTTGTTGTTGTGGCTGCTTTACCCTATGCATTACAGGAGCATTCCATTTCCTTTTCGCCTTTTTGAATAATAAACACATTAAAATACAAGAGCACAAGATGAAAATCAATTTCATTTCGGGCAAAATTCAAACCATTAAAACAAACGCGAATAGCAGCAATACATTCGTATTATTTGTTGTTTTTTTTCTCGTATTTTTGCAAACGCAATAATTCAAACTGTAATTTATGAAACTGAAATTCGATATTTTTTCGAAAGACTCTCTCTGAAAGAGAGAGAGAGAGAGAGAGAGAGAGAGACAAAGAGATAGGGAAAAGATCTTTTTTTTATTTCAATAAATATTTGTGTTTTGATTTTATTTCTGTTAATTTTCCATTGCTATTTCGGATCTAAAGATTTCAAGCAATTCACATAGGGCTGTGATAGTACTCTCTGAAGAGAGAGAGAGAGAGAGAGAGAGAGAGACAAAGAGATGGGAAAAGATCTTTTTTTTATTTCAATAAATATTTGTGTTTTGATTTTATTTCTGTTAATTTTCCATTGCTATTTCGGATCTAAAGATTTCAAGCAATTCACATAGGGCTGTGATAGTATTCTGTGATGGCCTGTGATCGATATCGAACAAAGAAAACTCTAGAATCGCATAAAAAAAATTCAAAATATCCGTGAATTGAATGTGATCAAAAGCGATTAAGCCGAATGACAAAAACAATAATTGTTCATTTTGTTGATATTTGATTGGATGAAAAAAAAAATAATAGAAAACCATGGTTTGATGGTTTCGAAGTTCGTCACAAAATTGATCATCAAAATTCAACAGAAACGCAAAAAAAAAAAAATTTGACAACAAAAACCAATTCACACATCAAAACAACAACAAAGTTCTCAATGAACGAGCCACGAACACCTTTAAACTGAATAACGAACGCCAATGCAAATGCGATTTGATAAAATTAAAAGAACTTTTCTTTCTTTTTCTTTTTTTTTTCTTTTTTTTGTTTAAAGAGGAAAAACAATTCGTTTCGATTTTATAATGATTTCACAATAGCACCACTACAACGAACAATCGAACAACCGAACTTTGCCACTTTTGCTTTCATTACAATTTAAATCGATCATTTTTCTTTCCGAAAAACCGATTGAACACAAAATATTCAATTTTGTACATATTCTGGTCGATTCTTGTATGTTCGACGATTCTCTTTCATCTGTTCCGTTCACATACACACAATTTTGTGGCTTCAATTGGAGCCGCTACGCGAATTGATTAAGAACAACAATAATATATTATAATAATAATTGAGAAATTTGTTTTTCAATTTAAAAGATGCAAAAACGAAAACGAAAAACGAAAACGAAAACGTCTCTCTTTCGAGAACCTAACGAAAACAAATGGGCCAAATAATGTACTGATAAATATCACACACTGAACATTGAAAAATTGAAATGAAATTTTGCGCTACAGATTTACAAAGACTGTGACAACAATAACAGAAGAACATGTATGAAATAGAACACACAACACACAGCTAAAAAAGGCACACGAAAAAATAAAACCGTACGTCATCTGATGAAGGTGCAACAAACACTGAACTCAAATATTTGTTGCGAATCGTCGAAATTTCTCAACAAATCGTTGATGAAATTTGTTTTCGGGTATGAGTTTCACATGTGTTGTGTCTTGGCTGTCTTCTATATTCGCTTTGGTTTGACTGCTGTATTGAGTGTCGGTATGTGTGCGAGATGAACGTGTATTTGTAAAATTTGTGATTCAAATCCAAGACTATTTTTAATGTTTATGTATTGTGTGTATCGGAATGGTGAATCGGTTGATTTATTTAACGATATATTGTATGATGACAAACGCGGATGAATGTGTGATTGTATAATGTAAGATTTTAAAAGACTATAGAAATTTTGAGTTTTAAATACAAAATACGGACAACATACATGCGGTTATATGCGGTTATTAAACACGATAGACCACACAGTCTGGGTCGACAATCAAACGTTCGATTCATGCATTCAGACTGTTTTCATTTCGATCTCTAGAAAGTAAATGTTCCAGAGCATTCGGAAAGCATTTTTTCGACAAGTAAATATTGAAGTTTTTGTCGTACACCCTGTGAGTCATCAATACGAAATATACATAGGAACAACCAAGATACAATTATCCACTTTTTGGCTGGTAAATCTTAAGAATCACATGAATGCGTAATGTGTGTGTGTGTATCTGTATTTGCATGCGAAAATATCATATGTTTCTATCCGCAATTGCACAACATTAAGTGAAATGTCAATCCGTTTAGTTTTTGAAACCATTGAGAGCATGGGCCTGCATATGGATGATATGGTCATGCTTTCAGGTTTATCATGTGTTTGTTTGTTGCTGCGCTATAGTATATGTGTGTATGTGTGTGTATGTGTGTGTAAAGGCAATGCGGGAATTTGTATTTTGTGTACACCAATCATTCGTGACAACGTGCTCTTTCGATTCGAATGGATTCTAGTCACATTTTCCATTCAATGCCGTCCGAACGTCGATTTTTTTTCCATTGTTTGTTTTTTTATTTGCGTTTGCCTCGATTTTTTGCTTCGCACATTTTCGCTATTTTCATGAAAAAATATTTATGCTGCTCATTCGATTCGGCATTGTAAACGACATCTGACCCATGGTATTAATATGTGTCATGCAATAATTAATTTTTTTTTCATTCATACTATTCGCACCATCAACAATTGTGGTGTTTAAAATTAACTAGAACGATTCCGGGAGCGAGCTATTTCATGATAAGCAGCAATTTCAATTTTAATGGGGAATGATAACACATTAAAGTCACCTGTTTGCATAGATCATCCAAAAAGAATTGGGCCAAAATTGGGTGCGACCAATTTGTTGTACCACCTTCTTTGGTGGACGTTTTTTTTTTTTTTTTTTTTTTTTTATTTGAGCAAAAACGACACAACACCGAAACCAAGTTGTTAATGTCGCATATCACAACTACTCGACTCCATTCATTGTCATTTGTCAAAGATAAAATGTGCACAATGCACCGGATGACTACAATAATGATTATCCTTAAAAATATATAACAAATCACAAGCGTTCTGATGCAATGCATTCCAAGCGTTAAACTCTATGCATATTCTATTTCGAATGCAAAGGAAACGCTTTAATGAAACAGAATAAAGATAAAGCTTACGATACACTAAACATTGAATATACGACATCCACGAGTTGCACGGCAAAAAAACTTCATGAATTTCTTCTCGTCCATTCAGTTCATAGTTTTTCGAGATGTTAGTTCTGTGTTCTTGCTGTATTCTCCGTTTGTGGTGCAAAAATTATTTTATGAGCCACGATGGATACATTTTAAATGCGGAATGTTTTTACATTTGTAACAAATTGCAACATTTTCAAGCTTTTGAATAGGAAAAAAGTTAAGAAAGGCAATGGAATAAAGCGGGAGAAAAAAATTACGTCTCACAAGTAAACAGTGCTAACAAATGACCTTTTGCTGATTTCTTGTTCGAAAAAATATTCTTTTCCATCGTTTTGGATCGATTTTGTGTTGGGAAAGTTTTTTTTTCATTCCCCTATTAGACCTACAGGCAGCCGATGAATTTATAGTGATGATGAGAGCCTCCACTGGGAACTTGGACAATGAAGCAAAATGCGATGAATTGAAGCGAATAAAACATATCGCTGTAGTCTGAAGATAATTCGTATGGTTGAAAAAATAAAAAACTATAAAACTCGCGCTATTATCATTTGTTATGCAAATTAACTCAAGCAGTAGCAAACAATAGAACTCCCCGGCAAACAGATTCAATGCAATTTTCATAATGAAAAATAAATTTGAATAAATATGCACTGTTGTCGACGGAACATTTGAAAATTATAATATTATGATTAAAAGTTTTTACGTGTGTAAGAGAAGAACTCTTCGCGATCTCATATCACTATGTTTGGGCTGGAGTGGATGGCATGGATAGATTTATTATAAGCAAAAAAAAAAAAACAACAAATCAAATTTATACAAAGGATTTGAAATTGAAATGCAATGATAAATGTTAGTTAAGGCGCCAACTTGAATATAAACTTGAGGCAAAAAATTTCAGTTAAATTTGAACGGCAATTTTTCTCGGATTTGAAATGAAATTCACAAAATAGTATCCAATTTGTTTATGAATAAAAACTTTTCTAAATTCGGAAAATGTGCCACAAATCTGAGGAGTCAAAAGAAGCCCGAATGGACAAACCGAATCAATCAACAACAAGTAGACGCAAAAGAAAAAAAACTTAACTGAACATTTGTTTTTCAATTGGTGTAAAGTTTCAGTCGTGCAGGTATCAAATAACTCAGTAACTTTGGCACATGTTGCAATGTTAAACAATGTTTTTCACACGGACTCTCTCTCTCTCTCTCTCTAATATAATATGCTAGACGATAGTAATT
>GL501532.1:1590133-1613279 GCA_000149185.1 Mayetiola destructor | reverse complement strand
AGTTTTTCTTACACGGACGCTCTCTCTCTCTCTCTCTAATATAATATGCTGACGATGAATTGTGGAGTACAGTTTGTACAAAATTCATGCATATTGCATACGTTTAACGTAGGTACGATACAAAATGGGTCAACGATATAAAATGTCCAGGAATTGATTCTAGTTTTATTTTGTTTCATATTGCTGTTGCTGTTTTTTCGAAGAAATAAAAAACAAGAATCGAAATGGATAGAGAGATTGCGGAATTATAGTGTGAACCGGGAAAAATTAAAACATTAAAATCCTTCAGTTTACTATTAATACAAACGGCAATTCAATCGATAGCACTGGTTTTTTTTTCTCCAACAACAACAGCAACATCATCATCATCATCATCATCATCATGGCCATTTGAAATGCATAAATGTGGAATAATTTTGCACGCATCCATTATTCATGAATTTCATTCGTATGTGGTTGGGTTCTTTTGCGCTCAATAATATTTTGAATTTTCTCTCTTCTCTGAGAGAAACTCCTGTTATTACTATTTATTGCTATTTCTTCTAAACCAATTTGATATCGATATGCAAAATTAATCCGAAACAATTATGATATAGAATATGAGATCACAGGGCATAGGTACCAGGATACAATTCCTGGTATGAGAGATTGTAGGCTTTGCTCTTGTCATTCGATCCTGATTTCATTAATCTAAATGTCAAACATAGATTCACTCACAGCACACCACAAAATCTTTCGTTCGTTTTAAATATCAGCTGTTGAACTTAAGATAACCCCTCAGACTCTCATCACTCTCCACACACACACACACACACACACACTTTTTCATTCACTTTCCCGCTCTTCTACGTCTCATTCCATGCATGATTGTGTTCAAAATCCTGATTTACGATCCAATTAAATATTCGTTTCTGTTAGTTCAAGTTTACTTTTTTTCGGCCATTCAACGCACCCAGTCAGCCACAAGTCACTCAAATCGCAACCGACAAATTAATTTAATAGTTTTTATATTAATAAATTTCGGTAAAATGTCAGTAGCACAAAGTACATTCAAAGCGGCGCTTCGATTAAAAGTTAAAGATATTTTATTGAAACTATCGGACGACAATAAAAATGCACAATCCATTGCTATCACCCAAACGGTAAATTTAAGCAAATAAATTAAACGAACATTACCATCCAACAAGTTTAAGAATAGCTAATAATTTTATAGATCTTGGCAACGGAAGCATTCAAACAATCGAAACGAATAAGCGTTTATTTGAGTTTGGCCAATGAAGTGGACACACTTACCATTTTACACGAAATGTTTCGGCAAAATAAAGAGGTTTTTCTTTAAAAAAAAAAAAAGGTGAACGATGGACGGCATTAAAAAGTTTTTTTTAACTACTTTTTGATATTATAGGTGTTTGTTCCATCGTACAGTGGCAGTCGAATGGTTATGCTAAAAATTAAGGACATGAACGATTTTATATCGCTTCCATTGACTAAATGGAATATTCGGCAACCGAACAATGATGGATCCAGAGAAAATGCCTTCGATGCCGGTATATTGTCCAGCAATTCGTTTGATCCCATTTGAAAATTTCATTTGTAATGGATTTGTTTCGATTTAGGTGGATTGGATTTGATTTTATTGCCTGGAGTTGCGTTTAGTCTGGATGGTTATCGATTGGGCCATGGCATGGGCTATTATGACAAATTTTTGGCCACATTTTTTGACAAACATCCACAACGAAAAGGCGACCTCCATGAGAATATATCGTCGAAAATTTCGAACGGCAAAACAATTTTGTTTGGATTAGCATTTAAAGAGCAAATTTTTGATAAAATTCCCATCACTGACACGGATGTGAAACTCGACCAAATTATTACCGCTGGTATCCAATGAAACAAAAAAAAAAATTTTTTTTTTCTCGAATAAATTGAAAAATTTCAATAAATAATTGCGCAAAATGTTACGTGTCTTTTGATTTCCAATCAAGCGATCCAAATTCCAAGTGTTTCAAAATGCATAGTTTGTGCATGACTGGTGACATCTGGTGGCCGATAATTGTGTTCGCGTTAGATGACAATTGTCATGCAAACACTAATTAACTACAAAATTCAATGATTTGGGCTGTCACTTTGCATAGGTGTTATAAATTAGGAAAGGAAACTCGTATCTTGTGCATTTATTTGTTGTCAAAAACGCTCGAAACGCGATTTTTTTTATTCCTTATTCCATCCACATACATAATGGCTGACGACTTACAAAGCTATAAATTACAATTGCAGCAGGTAAATGTTGTTAAAATTTTTGTTCATTTGGTTTTGTTCAAAAAAAAATAAAAAAATGATTTGTTCATGTGTTTAGGTTGAGGCTGCCCTTATAACCGATCCCGATAACAGTGAATTACTGAAATTGAAAGAAGATTTGGTTGAAGTGATTGAATTGACCCGCGATTTAATCAAAACCCAATTGGAAGATCAAAAAAAATCATCATACATCGAATCGAATCGAACCAATCAAACAACATCTCATAGTAGCAATAGTGGCAGTGGCATCGGCACCAAATCATTATCAACAACAATAACAACAGCAAAAACAGAATTAACAACAATCGATGGTTATGATGAAATTGAAGCGGCATTATTAGCAGCCGAACAGGGAACAAAACGGGCACAATGGAAAGTCGGTGATAAATGTCAGGCGAAATGGACAGAAGATGGTAATTATTATGATGCAACCATTGAAGGGATCAGTGAAAGTGGTGAAGTAAATGTTGTTTTTGATGCATATCAAAATCGTAGCACCACCACATTGGACGATTTGAAAGAGCAGGTCGCACGAAATGATGTATTTCCATCGAATAAGTAAGTTTTTTACGGGCTCTATTACGGGATTCATTTCATTGTTGAAAACTATCATATTTTTTTTTTTTTTTTTTACTCAGACGCCATCGGCCAAACAACAAAGAATATTTGAAAAAGAAAAAATTGAAAAAGCAACAACGTTACAAGGAGCTCGAAGAGGAGCGCGAAACTGACAAGAATAAATGGTTAAATTTCAGCGCTAAAAGTACCAAAAAGGCCGGTTCAACGAAAATTAAAAGTATATTTGCATCACCGGAAAATGTAAACGGTCGTGTTGGTATTGGTACATGCGGTGTTTCGGGTAATCCAATGACCAAATATTCAGTGGGTGAAAAATATCGAAAAGGAACATAAGAGGTCGGCATGGATTTTCTTTATTCAACATCATCTCTTATTTGCTCTGACTATTTGCTATTTATTTCAAAAAGAAAAAGAAAAATGGAAAATAAAATTGCAATCAACAGACTAATTTTCTTTTTTATTTTCTCAAAGATTTTGAACAGAACATCTTTTTCAATTTATCATTGCCATTTTGTCCATTTTATAATAAATAAAGACAGAAAATATGCTGCAGACATTCAGACACATATGATAGAATAAAAAAATAAAAAATGATTAAACTAATTTGGATCTTTCATTCGTTCATTCAATGTGATGGTTTTGCGATACGATTTGAAACATGTGAAACAGACGGAACATGATATTATGTTAGAGAAAAAAAAACATTTACGACTACACAGTGATAGTGACAGCTTCTTTTTCTTATTTCGATTCAATTTTTTCAATGCCAATCGCCAATAAACCGATCCAATGCGTGTGTCTTCGCGTTAGATTTGGACAGTAAACGCACAGAACTAAACTGAAAAAGACGGGGAAAAAAGAAAGAAAATAAATAAGAAGAGCGAAAAAAAGCGGTGCATGTTTTGTTTTATATTTGTCTTAAGGATTAATCAAAACCATTAGTTTGGTGTTTTGGTACCTATTAATTGATGTTTTAAATTTGATTTAATCGATGAGAAAATATTCATTTTTGACCATCTGGTGACCGAATTTCGATCGAGAAAATCATTTTCAGCCGATTTAATATCGAAAGAAATAAATAAATGTTGATGAGAATGACACCATAACAGACAATACCCACGTAGAATGGTCTTTTGATCGCTTTCAACGCCTTTTTCGGTTGTATTTTTTTCGCATTATTTTGCTATAAATTCAGTTTTGTGTGTGTGGTGCTTTTGTAATGAAATTTGTGGATTACAGTGTGTGTGTTACAATAGCTTGGAATTAGAGAGACTGCATTTGATTACATCAATTGAAATTATGTGATGTTCAGTGTTCTAAATTCAAATACAAAATTCTTCAAAACATTCATGTATAGACAAAAGACTTTCTTTATTTACACTAGCGATTAACAAATTACAATGATGAATTTTGTTCGATGATGTAAGCGTCTAATGTTTAATCATTCATTTATATTATATTGGTGAAAGAACAAATAGTGCATTTTTGATTCAATGAATTGATACGATACAATTAAAATAGAATCATTCTACAGGCGAAAAAGAAACAAAGAATCCGTTTGAATGGCAGCTAATATGTCAAACACACCACGAAGACAGGAGGTTGATTGGAATCGGTAAAATTAAAATGAAATATTAATTCTAATACGAAATACCGATTTTGTATTCACTTCATGATGATTCATTCAATTTGATTAATTTATATTTTCTTTTTTTTTGTGTGTGTGATTTTTGGTTCAATCGTTTAGATTTGGTTTGGGCACCGACGAACAACATAACTATACAAATCGAGCCCGACCTCGCGGCAATTCAACCGGCTTCATTGATTTGGGTAAAAAAAAAATATTTATATGATTTCCAATCAATTGTAAATCATTGATTTCTTTCCATTTCCAATTATAATACGAAATATTAGGCAATGAATATCAATATGCAGCTGGTGGTCATCAAGCGGCCGGTGCAAATGAGATTTTTGCCGAAGATCAAAGCGATAAGCCATGGTGGCGCACAAACTTTTTCATATCACAGCCAATTTTGTTCGGAACCTGGGATGGGGTGTTTACGTCTGTTTTGATAAATATTTTTGGAGTTATTGTATTTTTGCGATCTGGATGGATAGTGGCACAAGCGGGCATTTTAAATGGTAAAATTCATTTTTTTTTTTGGAAAGAAAATGAAAACCAATACATTTTTCTCTTTGATCTGAATGAATTTTTCTTTTTCATTTTTGTTGATGGACAGGCGTTTTGATAATATTTGCAACAGTAAGTTTGGCATTGATCAGTGTTTTAGCAGCAGTTGGAATATGTGAACGTTGCCGTATCGAAAGCGGAGGAGTTTATTTTCTAATTGCCCATACATTGGGATCACGATTTGGTGGTTCATTAGGATTATTATATTGTTTTGGTCAAGCGGTTGGATGCGCATTGAATGTTTTAGGTTAGTTTACAAAGATCATTACCATTCGTTGAGCTATTAAAAATTCCATGAAACGATTGATTTTTTAGGTTTTGGTGAATCGATGGCCGATTTGGTTGGTTTTGAAGCAAAAGATGCATTGCATCCATGGGCGATACGTGGATTTGCAACCGGTGCTGTATTATTGCTTGGTGTAATTAATGTTGCCGGCGTTAAATGGGTGATAAAATTACAATTTTTTCTTCTGTTGGCTCTTCTTTGTGCTGGCCTTAATTTTATGGTGGGCAGTTTTGTTAATGAGTACTCAGGTAAGAAATGAATATTTATGTTTGCTTTGAATGATGGGGAAAAAATAATAATAATAATAATATTAATGCACATTTGGATTTTATTAGGTCCAGAAAATGGTTTCACCGGATGGAAAACGGAAAATTTTGCATCAAACTTTTGGGCAAAATATAGTGATGGATATACATGGTTTCGTGTGTTTGGTGTATTCTTTCCAACAATAACGGGTGTATTGTCTGGTATAAATATGAGCGGTGATTTACGTGCACCATCAACTGATATTCCAAATGGGACATTGGCCGCTTTTGGAACGTCGTAAGTATAAATCGATTCGTGATTCCGGTTTTATTATAAAAAAAATTTTTTTCTTAACATCGTATCATTGTTTATTTTCGATTTGACAGAACGATTTTATATCTAGTTTTTATGCTATTTCTTGGTGGAACGTGTGAACGAGACAAGCTACTCACCGATTATATGATCGCTGTTAAAGTATCGGCATTCCAATTTTTACTGTTGGCTGGAGTTTATGTATCAAGTATATCATCCTGTCTTGGTGCAATGTATGGCACACCAAGAGTTCTACAAAGTATTGCATTGGAAAATTGTATTCCGGCCATTGGAATATTGGGCAAAGGACGAGGCCCAAATAAGGTGCCATTGTATTCAATGGGCGTTGTGGCAACAGTAACAATATTCTTTATAATTGTTGGTGATATCAATTTTCTTGCACCAATTGTAACAATGCCGTTCCTATTGACGTATGCATGCATCGATTATTCATATTTTGCATTGGCACAAACATTTGACATTCAAACAAAACGTGAAGAACGATTTCGTATACAGGCCCAAAGTCCATCATATGAAAGTCGCCGCTATGGCAGCACCAATGACAATGATAACGATTTAGATCATTTATTTCCTGAACGTACTCGTCACAAACTCACCGTAAATTATCCCATTTCATTTCGAGTTCGATTTTTTTTTTTATTTTTTTTTATTTTCAATTTCACACAATTAAAATGTCTTTTATCTTTTCGATTTCATTTTGTAGGATTCATCGCATTCAAGTCAAAGTGTGCCTTCAAATAATCGAGCACTTCCGAATCGATCAAACGATAACATTGACCATAAACTAATGCAAAATACCGAAAATGATGTTATTTTCCGTGGCAATAGCGTTGATGGTTCCATAAATAATACAAACGCTGTTTTGGATAATGTACAATTAGTCAATGATGGTGATAATGATGATGAGCCCATTGCACAGCCAATTGCACCGATTCATTCGAAAAATTCAAAAAATTGGTATTCACATTATTGCAATCGATGGGTTTCATTGTTTGGAGCCATTTTGAAAATAATAATCATGATGTTGGTGAACACATATTATGGTGTCACCTGTATAGTTGTTGTATTTTTGGTGTGGTTTTATGTTGGTACCGCTAATCCAGCGGTAAAGCCAGGATTAGCTGCCGAATTCCGGCTGATTGTTTGGCTCAAAGGAATCTTTTTCCGAGCCTTTGGGTAAGTGAGGTTAAATAAGAGACGGGCAATGGGAGCAAAACGATTACCGAACTTAATTTCCATTTTTAAATTTCCCAGAAAACGTGTTACGGAATATGAACAAATTGTGGTAACGCCATCATGCCCGGGCGTTAATTTGCGCTCCGATCAATTAAATGAAGAGAATGAAGACTTTGCATCAAGGCGACGATATCATCAGACGGCGATCGTTCAAGGACATTATGTGGACGATGTTTGAAGCAATTGTTTTTTTTTTTTTTTTTCATGAAAATTCCAAACGAATTCCAAATATCACTCATTTATCAAAGTATACACAACCACACATCCACATACAATGTGCATTTGGTGTGTTTTAGAGCTTTAACAACCGAATTAGACGATAATTCTACCATCATTATTACTATAATTATTGTTAATAGAAAAAAAAACAAAACTATGAAAAATTGAACGTTTTTTTGAGGAAAATTTTGAGGGCAGCTAAGCTAATCATTCAAAACTACAAATTTTATCATAATAATTGAAGATTCATTTCTCTGCGGGGAGAAGTTTATCTATTCGATAAACTCGAGACCAATTCGAGACAGCCAACGATCGATTATTATTTATATGAAAAATTTGTTTCTTTTTGATTGGAAAATATTTTAGGACACAGAATATTTATTTACGAAAAGACTGCATTGTTCAAATTAACGAAACTCTTAATTTTATTAAACAGAAATTTGATTTAAAAAATCAAATAAAATTCAATTGCAATCCTTTTGATGTAACCAAAATGTAAAAAAAAAGCGATGGAAAATCTTAGCAAAAAATAAAAATACTTATTAATATCATTTTTTTTTTCATTCAATAGATTGTCAGGCCTTTCTGTCGAAATGTAAAAAGGTTGAGAAGCCAAATTTATAAAACAATAGGCATCTTTTCAGAAGAAAAAATTTGTTATAAAAATTCCCAGAACACCTAGAACGGCAACCATTTGTCTATTGTTCTTTTATTGCAAGGGACTACTTGAGATAATAAACTGGTTTCCATTTTTATCACTTCTAACACATCGATTCTTTTATTTGGGAAAGAAAAATGGGACCAATTAGGCGATTTGTTTGGAATTCGAAATACAAAAAATTTTTTTTTTTACAAAAAATGGATTTATGGACGGATTAACACTCGACCCTATGCCATACGCCAGACAGTAGACACTTATTTATTATTTAAACAAACAAATTCATCATCGTCTGTGATCATTATGTATGCTAAAAATTGTGTATTCTTTTTATATTTTGGTGGCCGTAAAAAATGTACTTTGGATATTCACATCATTTGGAGATGCTGTGCACAAAATTAGGGGCGTATGTTTGTCTGTCTGTGGTTGCAATAGTTTTTGAAGAGAGCACTATAATCGAACGCAATTTGAACTGGGTGATAGCCTCAGTCATACCGAAGAACTGATTAAAAATAAATGAAATAAATGAATGGATCACTTTCTATTGTGCCCATGTAGAAATCATCATACATATACGCTATACACACGTACACTGTATACAATAAACATCAACATTTTTTTCGAATAAAGACAACACAAGGATTTTTCTTTGCATTCGAAATCTTTTTTTATCATCGAATATTATACAATTCATCGCATTCAGAAAATTCGAAATTAGTAATTTATTTCTGTTGAATGTTCACTACATTTCGATGAAGGACCTCTTTCCTCAGCGTGTTTTTCCAAATCTGAAGTATCCCTTTAAGTGATTGTATTTGTTGTTGCCAGAGTAAATTGATTGTAATTGACTTCTGGATATTTATGTACATATCCTGGACCTTCTGGCAGTAAGACAATATCCTTCTTGATGTTGAAAGCAGGACGCAATGATATAAATGATAGAATTTCTGAAATGCCCGCATTCCATGTATACGTTCCTCTGCCATCTATTACTTTGGTTATACTTTCATATAATCTATCATAGTCTGGAATAGGTTTTTCTCCTTCGAATATCTCTTTCGAAAATTCAATCAGCACTTTATGCAATCTCGGTTGGAATGAATTTTTAATTATTTTCTGATAAAAGAAATTAAATATTAATTCATATCCAAATTTGCTAACTAAAAATTCCATTTTGAGTACACACCGTAATACTCGTAATATTAATTTCATTCTTCATTTCTTTGTACACTTTATCAACTTCTTCAGCGTTCAAGTTCTGATATAATCTGTTAGAAAACCAACCCAATTCCACGTGTGAAATAGCAAATAGGCTATATAGAAAACTTTCCCAGTCACACATTGGTGTCGTTAATTGTTTATTGTGTGTGCGCCTCGAAGCATACCTTAATGAGCCAGGAGGATTGGAAAAATTTGTCTTTGAACCTCTGTTGAAATTGATCAAAAAACATTGACCTTTTCGTGCAACAATGTGTTCAGGCGTAATATTGTTGTGTTTAACTCTGCAACTATACATATATTTCGATAGGCGTACCTGATGAATATGAACATAGGAACAAAAAGAAAAAAAAAGAAAAAAAAATCCAATTAATAAAGTCAACAAATAATACTACAATATATATTAATTGAGGGCAACGTAACAAACTTACAAAGTCTCTAAGCAAAATGAGTATATTGATGCTATAAGGTCCATTTTTATGATCAAAGTATTTTTGGTTATCGAATATATTCCCACCACCAAAGTAGGAATGAATCAACAAAAAGTATCCACAAAAGTTTTCGTCATAATAATAGATTTTTGCAATTCCAAACTTTTCAACGTCTGTTTCGTTACACGTAGCTTTTAAATATGTATACATTTCATATTCATTTCTGGCTATGCAAGAGAATTCCTTTCTCACTAATTTCATGGCTACTTCAAATTTGTGATTGATGTGAATGCCTATAAATCCAATCAGTTAGCCATATCTCAAAATTTTTCTCGAATGAAATGTCTTTGAAAGATGAACAAACCTTTAAAAATTGCGCCATATTTGTTCCTGTGTATGAGACGGTCTTCGACTGGCAAGAATAAGTCACCAATCGTCAAATTTTGTTCGTGATGACATCTTATAAGATCATCCATCTGAATGAAGTTATATTCATCAGTGCCAGGTTCCGGATCTTTGGGAACACCGCTATCATCGTTATCATCGTCATCATCGCCATGAATCTACCAAATATACATAGTTATTTGAGGGGCATTTTCTTTGAATCAACAAAAATTTTCTTCACTTACAACGATTGCTTTGAAAAGCAATAGACCGAAACCGAGTTTCAGTAGTATCGATAACATCACTATTAAAATTTTATAACTGATGATGTGGAATGAATTCAGAATGATATATTTATACTATTTTTCATCTAAAATTTATTCGTTTTTCTTTTATTTATATGTGTTGACAAATATCAATATTTTTGCAATCCATAATCAATTCATTCAACATGTAACTACATTATTCGTAGAAAATAGATTTTTTGAAATTATTTATTGTTGAAGCGTCATACATTATACATATCATCATTATTCGCTTTGTTCAAATTGACAGCTGAACAAACAAAACTTGAGGTTCAGAAGATATTTATGGACATTTAGGATGTTTGACTGTAATCACGTAGAATACATACAAATTATGTCCTTGATATCTTCAACAATTCTCTAATTTTAATTTTAAATTAAATTCAAATGTATTTCTTTTTGTATAACCCTGCATTGGAAAAAAAATAATAACACGAGCAATATCAGACGATTCACATTGGAAACAAAAATTCTATTATTGTCTCACAAAAACAACCATTTTCTAGACAATACCATGGTATTTAACACCAGTATATGCCTCAGTATCTCTGGTATCTACCATCGGTATATGTAATTTTAATAAAGTAAACTATTAAATAATTATTCAACATAAAATATTTTTCAAAAACGGATCGGACGCAATTTAATAGACAAATCGTTTTCATATGAATCATGGATAATTTGTATTGGCTTGTTTGTGTTAGTAAATTGATATTATTTCTCCGAAAAATTCTTTTGTGGTTGTTTATATCAAATCGAAATAAAAAATGACTGTACAGTTGTACAGAAAAGATTGTAGTTGCATGCGACTACATTGTTCTATTTCAATGAATAAAAATATTTAGGTCAGAAAATTGATAATCATGACGAAATAATGATAATTCATTTTTTATTTTTTTTTTGTTATTCCAAAATGAGATGTGTGAAAGTGTTGCGATAACACTTCATTGAGGAAAATGATTTGAATATGGAATTGAATGTCTGCTCACACACGAAAAGAAGACGAAATAGCCTGTCCGCTACTTTATTCCCGCTGTCCGTTGTATGGATGTGATTATCACCAAACACAATACTGATGCTTTGTAACGAGATCAAATCGTTCTCAGTTTTCAGTCATAATTTAAATTATTCGAAGAAAAGAAACTAAAATTGTGGTGAGAAAAAAAAAACAAAACAAACGTCAAACTGGTTGAAGTCGAAATGATTCTAAATGACAGGCAAAATAAACAATTTTTAATAATGATTATGGCTTTTGTGGTAGTTCAACGTACGCAAGCAGAGCAAAAATGTGCAGAAACCCTTCCAGCCTATTGCGAATGTCGATCAGATCCATCAACATTTATAATTTGTTCGCAAAATTTGCATAAAATTTCGATTACATTGAATGCATCACAATCAACTGTAATTAACTGCCTGAAAAATGGATGGGACTCTGAATTACCGGAAATTCATCTTGAAAATCACGAATACCAGGCCATAAGCATCGCTAATTGTTTGAAACCTCAGGGACATACGTTAACAAATATTTTAAAAAAATTGCATATCACAAGGGTCAACGATATAATATTGACAAGTGAATCGCATTTGATGTTGGAACATCATGATTTTCATGATTTAAATACAATCAAATCATTGACCATTACAGCACCGACTGTAGATTTACCAGAGGACACGTTGGCCGATCTGGTTAATATTAAATTTTTGAATATAACATCAAAAGTAAAACATTTACCGCAACGCCTATTTCAAACGTTGAGCCAGCTACAAAATCTAACTCTTTCCGGAATGGCTGGCAATTTGTTGGGCAATGGATTTTTTCGAAATCAACATCAGTTAGCTGTTTTACATATGGATGGTGGCATTTTCATGAATTTAACAAATAACACATTCACCGGTGAATCGCTGACTGAATTGCGAATCAAAAATAGCAGCATCCAAAATTTTCAATCGAATGCATTTGAGCGAATGATTCATATGAAAACGATTTGTCTATTAAATTGCAATTTGATTGAAATGCCCGAAAATTTATTTTCGACAAATGTCAATTTGATTGATGTGCATTTGAATGGGAATCACGTTTCATCAAAATCATTGCCTGATCAATTTTTAGCTCAAAAGCCAAAGCTACTTCAAGTTGAAATTACTTTTAATAATATCCGGCAGATAACTGGAAATCTTTTCAATGGATCATCAAATATTGAATGGATCTCGTTGCAATCAAATCAATTGAATACGTTGCCGGAATGTTTAGTTGCCGGAATGTTTAAGTTGAAGTGGTTGAACCTCGGAAAAAATCGATTGAAAAACTTACCAGGAAAATTATTCAACCAGACAAAGAATTTAAACATTTTAATTTTATCTTTTAATCAAATCGATCAAATTTCCGAAACGTTGTTTGATCAATTGATGTCGCTAGAAGAGCTTCATTTGGATAACAATCGAATCAAAACTATTAATCAGAGTGAATTTAAGAATTTGAAAAGTCTAAAGGAATTACATTTGGAAAATAATGAAATAGCCATCATTGCTGGCCGTCTACCACAACTCAACAGCGCACACATCAATTTGAGTAACAACGAAATCAAAGAATTTGATTTTTTTCATATTCTCTTCACTGAGCAAATGAATGAAACAATTTTCGATTTATCACACAATCACATCAGAAAATTGACAACTAATTTAACAGCCGGCTTAATCCAGCTAAATGAAACCGAAACATTTGTACGTCTCAAATTAGCTGATAATCCATTAGAATGCAGTTGCGATATTTTCAAATTTGTCCACAGATTAAGAACGAGAATCGATTACGAGAATATAACTTGTGGTGAAAATGGCGGTAATTTGATTAGGAACAGCTATTATTTGTGCCAATCGAGGAGACAAATCAATAAATTGATATTTTTACTTGTGATTGCGGTTTTTGGTATGGTTCTTGGATGGTTTTTGTATTTCAAATGCCAAAACAAAATGGAATTTCGGCGTTTGAAACAAAATTTATGCTCAACAAATTTAACAGAAATCGAAAATGGATTCGATTTGTTCAAATTTGATGCTTTCATTTTATATTCGAAGGAAGATGAAGACTTTGTCCAATCTCAATTGGTGCCCGAACTTGAAAATGCACCCAACAAATTGAAATTGTGCTTTCAGAGCGATCTAAGCCCAGACGAAATAGGCACAAAGTTGCGACAATCGCGTCGAACAATAATTATTTTGTCGAATAATTTTTGCAATACGATTTGGAAGTGGTCAGAATTGCGAGCAGCTCACATTGGTTGCATACGAATTATTTTCGTAGTTCTTTGTGGTGATGCTGATTTTGTCATGGATGGCAAAATTAACGATCCCAATTTGTTGTCATATTTGGAAATGAATATTTGCATTAAATGGGGTGAAGATGGTTTTTTCGATAAACTAATTAAGACTTTATCTCATCCATTGACATCTGAAGGGAATTTTTGAAAATAAATTCTATTTAATTTTGAGGGGAAAATTGAATCACATTCTGATAGATAAGAATATTTAAACATTTCGAAAACAAATTTTGAATCATAAACAAATGAAATTTATATTCTCATTTCGATGATCGAATAAAAAATTGGATTTTTTCTTTGTTTCATTTCCAATGTTTTTCTCTCTTTAAAAATAAAACAAAAATGGCGGCAAGTAACTAAGTGATACATACTCTTTCATACACAAATTGAATACATCTTCCAAATTTACATGTATATGAGATGATGATGATCTCATTTACATAGCAAATGAGACCATCCCTTAACTACCTGTTACCTGACCGAAGAGAAAAAGTGCAATTTTAAACGACCGATAAGCAACCGGACCTCATTACAGTTTTCTCATTCGGATAGTTCAGATCGATCGCAGCAAACTCAAAAATATTTTTATATTATTTGCATAAATTTTTTTTCTTAATTTTGCAACAAAAAAAAAAAGTGTCAAATAAATTATCATAGTAAAAAAAATGGATTCACTAAAAAATGTTCAATCAAACGAATCCTACATAAAAAATGGTGTTGATTATAATAATTATTATTCATCGTTGTCGCCGCCAACACGAAAGGACATTCGTTACACTTCAAAAAGAATGAAAAAATCACGGCATGAACCAAAAGATATCGTTAAGATTAAATGGAAAGCGCACGTCAGCATGTTACTAGCTAGATATTTTCCAGCCGTTGAATATCGTGACAACATCAATATCGAATCAAATGGCACATCATCGATGTCATCAATTTTGGAATCAGTTCGTTTGGTATCATTTCGGGCATTGAATATTGATCCGGTGACCAGAAATCAGGCCGAATTATCAAATGATAATGGAAAAATTAAACAAATTCAATCAATTCAATCTAAAACGATTTCAAAAATGGCCACTTTTCCGAAACAAAAGGATTTGGTTTGGACAAAGCCTGCAACTTTGCCCAAAAGAGAACGGTTTCTGGTCAATTTTCGGCGTAATAAACAAAAATTCCAGAATAGTATTAAGAAATTAAAGGTTTTCAGCGAATCGCATTTGTTTCAAAAACGTGAAACTAATGACAATGTGAATGATGAAGAGCCGAAAATGAAAAGACCACGCACCGCTGATTTCTGAATATTTCATCCAGACGCTCCAAAAATGACAGCAACGAAAATAGGAAAGGGTTTAGTTGGAGAAGTAATATCATCATTGATATCAAATCGGAAGAGCAAAACATACAAAAATCAATAATAATTTGGAATTGTTAGCTCACCGATCACTGATAAAGTCAATTGTCAGTCAAATTACCAGTTTTAAAGTTGCTTTGTAACGATCAATTCAGTTCAGGCAAATTTCATTTTCAAATTTTTTTTTTTACATTTAAATAAATTTACATTTTTACATTTAAATAAAAACGCATGTCTTTCATTTAAAAGTTTCCAAAGGAATTTAAGATAATGGTTTATTTATAATATGGAAATTTTTATCGAAAAGAATATTAAAGAAATTAGCCATGTCAAATGTCCAGTGTACACAGTCATTCATTTGTCAAAACAATATTGACGGTTCGACATTCATTTTGGTTCAAATGAATTGAGATGGTTTTGTGCGGCTTTGTTGCCATATCGGCCGACGCATCACCATCGCCGGTCGTTACGGTTTCTTTTGTGTATACATTTACACTCAACGGGCTGAAAATTGGAAGCCAATCACATTAATTAATGTTTAGAAATATTCAAAATGAATTTACAATCGTAGTGATTTCTCGTACTTAACAATGCGCTGCAGCAATCGTTCGGCAATTTTTTGATAAAATTGCAATTTGATATCGTCTGAAACACCGTTCAATTCGGCAATATGCACGTTACCAGCTAAAATTTAGTCATTATCACGTTGGCAATAATTCAAATGTGATTAAAAAAAAAAACAAGAGGAAACTCACGTTCATCGTAATAAATGGCGCAAACTTCATTCCAAACCTTGAACTTGTACTCGTCGTCATTAAAATGGAAATTTTCCCTATCATACAACGATGGATTGGCGACAATGCATTCCAACATGTATGTCAAATCATTTGAAAACGTTTCCATGTGTGGCAATGGTAAAATACTTCCATCGGCTACACACTGGCCAATGCCATTTTCCAACATCAATTCAGCAAAATCATTGTTACATCTAAAAATCAATATACAAATTTTTTCCGAATTTTTGAGGTTAAACGACATCGATTGAATATGAACTTACGTGGAAATACATTGTAGCAAATGTTGAGCCGTTTTTTGTTGAATTTTTAATGAGCATCCGTTTTTTTGACAATCACCAATCACATTTTGGCCTTCAACTATGCAATAATAATTGCAAATCACCAAACAAAAACAAAAACAAACAAAAAAATGAAATTTGTATTTTGAATTTTTTATATTCTAAATCATGAACTTACGGAGCATATACTCCTGAATGTAACCGCTCGCTATTTTTTTCCAAGTCAAACTCTTGGAATCTTCATCGTAAAATAATTGATCGCGCGAATCATAAATCGTTGAATTTTTAACAATGTGTTTCAATAGAAAATTGACGCACATTAAAAATGATTTTAATGACTTGTGATTGTTAACATCTTCACAGACACAATTGAAAACCTTTTTGCTTGGCATCATTCCGCTTTAAATATATATATGGATTCACACTTCATTCAACACAATTTTTTTGATGATATTCAAACGGATTAAATGACATAAATGGAAAATTTCATTTGGATTCGCAACAATGTGTTTTGAAAATTGTGTATTTTGACTTAAGTCGGTGACATTTCGAGATTCGGCAAAACAAAAATAATAATAAAATTGAATTTGCTTTCGATGTATTTGTCACCGAATGAACAGATAGATTTTCTGGACACTTCGGAATGAGACCACAATGTACAAAAATTATGTAAACAAAAATTGCCTGCATGTAAAATGGAAAATTCAACTGTCATCAATAATGGTATTTGATTTCTTTCAAAACTAAAAACGTTTTCATTGTGTTCCATTTGATGGAATTGGATGCTTTTGTGCCGATGCAAGCATTCATCGAACAAGCAATATTGTTTTCAGCTAAAATCCTATGCGCTTCGATTATTAATCTTGTTCCTGTTCCGGTGTCGTTTTTAAAAATCCATTTGAACATACGATAATTAGCGATAGCATCCAAGAGCCACTGACAAATGATAGCGATCAGTTGATTCAATATAAATATTGATACCAGACATTGATTGCCACGATATATAAATAGAAGCTTAAATTTTCACCATCAGAATAGAATCATTGGTGATTCACGATGTTTCGTACATTTTTCGTTCTAATAATTTTGATTTATATCATGCGAATCGATCAAGTGAAAAGTTTACCTCAATCGTACGTTATGAACGTACAAAGAGTTGAATTGTTAAATGCAACTCTTGTTCCTGATTATTATAAATGCGATACATTTCGCATATCAAAAATTAACCGAACAACATATGGATTCAATCTGGTGGGAGATCTTTATGCGGCCATCGATGAACATTCATTTTTCGAAGTAGATTCATATCATAAACGAAGTATGGATCAACCGTATTCAAAATCAATTTTTCACTGGGAAAGAATGTCGTTCCCAGAACGAATTAAAAGTTCATATATCTTATCAAAATCGGTCATTAATAAATTTCAAGATTATTCGAATTTACCGCCACTGAAATCTCAGGACGAACCATACATTATTCCAAAGGTTGGTGCAAATTTTGAATGAAAATCTATTTATTGAATTGGAAATTATTATTATTATTATTATTATTATTTTGTTTTATGATTATCAACTGAAAAAGGGTCATTACTGGGTGAAAGATTTTGTTGTTGACACAAGTGGATTGCCGCCATACATTCCATATGGATATTATCGCCTTGATATGATATTCAGTCATGTAAATCCGGATCTTACCGTTGCAATTATGCGTCTATACATTGAAATCGACCCGGTCAGGCCATTTTAATGGGCAATTGATGTCGCACCAAAAAAAAGGTTGGAGTTTGCAATTAATTGTATAAATAAATATTTGGTAGCGTGCAAAGTGCAAGAACGATCGATAATAGTGCACCGTACCGGACATTTGTTTTGGCTATCGAAAACCAATTGATAACATCTATCACAAAAAAATTTGAAAATCAAATAAATATTTATGAATTGAATCGCATCTTTCGTCGAATTTAGATGAAAGTAATAGGGCACAATTGATACTTTTACCGCACAACAATATATTTGGAAACGAGTACATATATGTTGAATTAGAGTTAAATAAAATGATTTTCCTTAAAAAAAATCGATGTTTTGTTTTGTATTCGACTTTTTTTTCAAAACTCTTTCATTTCATTTTTCAAAAATTTCATTTTTGTTCATTTCATACTGAAATGAGGAAAGGCAGCAGGAAAAGGTTTGTTATTACATGCGATTACCTTCTTTTCTTCGAAATTGTTTCCTTCGAAAATTCCGAATTTTTTCCAAAATGCGGAATTTTTCAAAATTTCCAAAAAATTCCAAAATCATTTTTCAATAACGTTTTTTCCAAAAATAAAAATTCCTGATGGTCTATCCCACAACAACACAATATGAAGAATAATGTGAACCCGTTGAGGAATTGTTACCATCGTACATCAAGCACTACTACCGAGTTTAGCTTGGCAGTTTATAGTGCATTGATACATTATAATCAGGAAATAAGGGGATTCTGTTGTGCCAATCTCGTTGACATTGTTACTGGATGCAAAACAAGTGAACATACGATTGGTCTGAATATAAAATAACCAGGGTAAAAACTCCGTGTTGCAATGAAACTTTGCCATAGTTTTTTCCCCCCCTAAAGAAAACATCTATATCAATGAATTCAAATTTCAAATACTTTTGTCGATTGTTCAAACCATAGATTTATTGTTTATTTATCGATGCTAAGCGGAAATCAAATTTAAAATTTTTCGGAATTCCTATTTGCATGCTAAACGTAAACATGAATCGTTGAATCATATATGCTGAGACCGTTAGAGCACCTATTCAAATTTTAACATATTTTGTGGGCAGCCGTGATCATTGTCATCCTAATCATCCGTGATCTGGTCAGATTATTCATTATTCGTGGCTCATGCCAATTTGATCAAAGATTATTACATATATTTAGATCTTGAATCTTTCGTGTAAAACGAAATTAAATTCCGGGTTCGATTGAATCTAATCAAAGTGTAATGGAATTTTAATCGGACGTTGTGTTCAATTCCAAGAATTTTATATCCGGCAAAGGCAATATAAACCTATGGCAAAAGCAAGTAATACACACAGTTAACTAAAGATGTTTCGTGTGGTGATATTCCTTTGTTGGATGTTATTTTTGCATCAAACAATCCATTGTGCTCAATTATATCAAATGATTCTAGATAGAGCCGAAGTGGTCACTCCATCATATTCCGAGGGATTTTACAATATTTCGTTATTTCGAATTTCAAAAATAAATCGAACTGCGTATGGATTAAATGTTAATGCACACTTATTTATAGATTTTGATGAAAAAGTTTTGTTTGAGGTTGTAGCTTATCATAAACGTGTCCAAAATCAGGAATATTCAAAATCACCATACGAAATGGCAAAAAAACCATTTCCAGCTCATATTCGAAAACATTATGATGTTTCGAAAAATACCCTTAATGAATTATCGGCCAGTTCAAATTTACCCTTGGTGCAGTCAATTGAAATTCCGTACCATTGGAAGAAGGTGAGTGCAAAGTGTTTAAAATAAAATAAAAAAAAAAATTTAAATTATTTATTGATTTCAGGGGCCAGTCTGGGTGAAAAATTTCATAATGCCAATTGGAGGCCTTCCATCCTACCTGCCACTGGGCTACTATAAGCTCAATTTTTCATTCTCTACGAAGGATATTACATTTCTTATTTTTCGCCTTTATGTTCAAATACAAAGTATATTCTGAAACCAAATTCCAGATCAAAGTTTGAAGGTTATTCAATCACGACCAGTTAAACAATCGAATAATAATCCGTTCATTTCATAAATTTAATATCCAAATCACAAATAAATGAACAAAAATAAAATTTCAATTTATTGTTTTGTATACAACGCTTAATAGGTGCGCCATCTACAAACTCAACGTGAACACAATTTTGCATCGTTTCTGTCATTCGTTTCATTGCGTCTATTCTCCAGTCGCCTTTATTTTCATATTGCATTCAGATATATTCTCGCTTTATGCCAAAAATCTATTTGTTCTTTTTGAGCCAAACAAAAGGCGACAGCGACAAAATAGTATTTTCCGAGGTGAAAAAAAAACAAACAACAACCAACAAAGCTATTCTGTGTATCGGTCATTAAATGCGTGAAATGTTAAAAAATCGCAAGAATCGCATTGAATTTGTTAAAAAAAATGTTTCCAAAACGAAATACAGTTTGCCACCAAATGTAAATGGGCAATGCCGGGGTCGATTGTCTTTGTGTTTACATGAAATTCATTGGCTAAGCGAAGGTCCATCAAATTTCGATTCGATACAAACTAAAGTCATTTGGTGGGGTGATGCAATCAATTGCAGTGCTATTCTAAAGTATGTTTTTCCGATGAATTTTTTTGTTTGGGTGCATTTTATGAGGTGTTTTTCTCACTGTGCGGCATTGTGTATTATTAACTCTAAAAAAATCTGTTTTTTTTCTTGTTTTTTTTTTACTTTTTTAAATCCATTTTCAGACTTAGAAATAAACGAATACGTGAACCCACCCTGAAAAAAGACGGCGAAGAACATACACCAAATGTAATACACTACGAAATATTGACGAAATTGAAATTATTCAAAAGCTATTTGACCAGATCGGGTGGTGTTGGATTACGTTTCACTTCGGGCACATCAAATATACCGATTGGAAGTGCCATCGCACCAATTCCAATCGAATTAATTGAATCTATCGATAAATATCCAACGAAAACAACGTTTAAAATGCGAAAAAACTTTAGAATCAAATGTCACATTAACAATTCACAAAACAAATCAATTGGAAATATAACCATCGACTATGATTTATTGCTTTGCAGTCGGCCAATTGATGAGAATGAATTTAATTGTGATTTTGTTTCGAATTCAAATGAAAATGAAAATGAAAATGAAAATGAAAATGATTTGAATCATATTAATATTGTAAAGAGAAATGTTGCAGTGCATTCACCATTGAAAGATAAAAAGGGAAAAACAAAAAAATCAATCGTTGAAATGGTAAAGTCGGTGAAAATGTCAAGCAAAGATCCCCACCCAAATCCACTTATGGACTATTTAACGGGCCGAACTTTAAGTGACCACGAACGAGGTGAAGCCATTAAAGCAATGGAAACAATTTCACCAAGCGAAAGTCTTATCGATTTGCTAACAATCGATTTGGATTGTTTGTCACTTCGACGGCCACACAAAAAACATTCACCAGAATTGAGTTCATTCGATCAGATCGATTCAATTCGAACGCATATTTATGAATTGACTTTAACCAGAGCTGGTATACGGGAAATTCTAAACGAAAATGGTTCATATACATCGGGATCGTTTGTTGTTGATGTTAATCTTGATTCGAATGTATCAATGGATGTTGGAACGACTTTTGTTAGTGAAGTTTCTCACATTTTTACTTCCATATCGGATTCTGTACCACCTCGTAAGTATCATTTTTTTTTATTTTTCGAATCCTGGCCGGTTCTGATTATTTTCATTTTTAAATTGATTATTCTCATTTCTAAATTGAATTGTTTTCATTGTTTCTCCTATATTTCAAGCGGTAAACATTGACAAATATTCGATTCATAAGTTGAACAAAATCGAATCGATTCTGGATGGGATTGTTTGTTTAACGTTTTGGTATCGTGATGTTATTTCGAATCGGTCTCGATATTTGGGTGTGACAAAAATTTTGCTGATCGATGTTATCCAAAGTACAGATTTTACATACAAACGTCAATTGCCGATACGAACAAGTTCGATTGGTGTTATCGTTGGCACAGTTATGATTAAAATCGAACTTGGTTGCCGTCAATTGCATTTTGGATCTGAATATATTGATGCAATGTCGATGACTAAAAGTATCCATGAGCTTCCATTAAATTTTGAGACCGATGTGGCTCCATATCGAAGCTCCTTACGAGAACCGTGCTCCAATTACAATAAAAACGATTGCGATGCATCTCTTTATCGACAGCTTAAAATGGACCAATTAATGGTTAGATCATGTGTGCATGATGAGCACACGGATCGAAATTCCGGTAATCCATCAAATTCGGCTGAATCGAATTCACATTTAAATCAATCACATCATAATAATAGACAACAACAATTGATGAACAGTAGTAGTAGACTGGGCGGATCATCGAATAATAGTCATGCATCCGGATTGAATGATTCGCCTACAATACCGGATGACACTTTACAAGGTTTATTTTATGTTGGTCAATGTAGCTCATTGCAGTCAATAGGCGAAACTTTATTAATTTGTCGACCATTTTGGAGCATGGATGTTCTGGTGACTGAAAGCTATCGAGGCAGACGTGAAGATAATTGTTATCTTAATTATTTAGAAGTGAGTGTGCTGAAGGCAATTTATTTAGTGTTAAAATTGCATGACAATTGTTTATTTATTTATATACAATAGATGTTTACGGTATTGAGTAATGATCAACTGAACAAAGCCACAAAACATAATTTCATGAACATCGAACTATGGCAACGGGAAAGTGATCAATTGAATAGCATGGTTGGCATAGCTAAAGTTTCTTTACATCAATTTTTTATAGCATTCAATAATGCTCATATTCGTAATCATGTCACTAAGCAGAAGGTAGGTGTCCATTTGCCATTGGTCCATATTTTATGGAATGATATCATTAATCGTAGCTCTCCCCCTCCTCCCGCTCCGCCCCTCAGATTCCGGTCATTTCGATTGATGGATGGGTAACATTCAGTTCAATACATGGCACAAGTGATGCGCCCATCGGTACGGTTCAAGTGATACTTGCAGTGGGAACATCCGAACAAATTGCCAAATTCAAAATATCCAAAAGTTTAACGCCATGCAAACAATTTAAAAAAATGTCACCCGAAGCATTTCCATTGGATAGACAAAATGCTGCTGAGCCGCCAGCACCAAATATTGTTAATCGGCCCGTTCAAGTGCCACAAAATGAACCGAATCCACCATTAAAGTCGCCACGGTCTCAATTAACCGACGATAGACAAGCAAATTTAGC
>GL501532.1:1574735-1586973 GCA_000149185.1 Mayetiola destructor | reverse complement strand
TGTTGTGATTAGAAACATTGTACTAAATTTCTCTCACTTCAAAATTGATATGACGAAAATTTTTCGCAAATGATTCAAGGAAAAGTATGCATTCTTTGTGCACTAGAAATGCATTTTACATGCGAAATTAATGCATGCTCGGTATGCATTGAAATTGTTTGCAGGATCGATAATTATCGATTCCCAAAATTTTCAAAATTTCCAAACAACTTCAAAATTCCCAAAAAATTTCAAAATTTCTAAAAAATTTCAAAATTTCCCAAAATTTTCAAAAAAATTCAAAATTTCTCAAATTCTTCAAAATTTTCCGAAAAAAAATTTCTGAAAAATTTTCCGGGTGAAAAATCTTCTTAAAAATTTTTAAAATTTTTCGGGCGAAAAAATCTCTCCAAAATTTTAAAATTTTCCGGACAAAAAAATTTTAAAATTTTCCGGGCAAAAAATTTTCCAGTCAAAAAATTCGATTGCAAAATTATACTTCCGAATTTGGTACGACCTGTGGTGCATTTTTTTGAATTCGGTACTATCGAATTCTTCTTGACAATTTTTCTATTTTATTTTGTATTTAATATTTTTTATTTTGTAGTTTTTATTTTGTATTTTTTATTTTTCATTATTTCAATAGACAATTTAAGCATTCTATCCATTTGGCTGCCGATGATAATATTTATATTTATTGGTTTAGTGGTTTATGGCCTATCGAAAATTTAAATAAATATACTGCCAAGCTAAACTCGGTAGTAGTGCTTGATGTGCGGTATTATGAATAGTATTATTGAATAAAAAAAAAATTTGAAAAAAAAATTTGAAAAAAATATTTTTTGAAAATTTTTCCAATGGGGGACCCTTGACCGAAAATTTTTTTTTTCTCGAAATTTTCGTTTTTCTACGCGTTTCTGACCATTTCCGAACGATTGGCGCAAAAAAATTTTTTTTTTTTTTCAAAATCAGAGAAAAATATTTCGAATGCCTATCCCGGGACCGGGATGCTTTATTTGCTCGAATCCGCGTAATTGTGAAGGTTATATTTGAATCTTTATCTCTGCCTGACTATTCAATATATGCATTTTAAAACGGTTGTAATTCAATTGATTTATGGATTTTTCCCTTTAAATTCCACGTATTTCAAACACTTCTATATGCCATCATGTTCCAAATGTCCAAAATCGTTCGACAAAAAAACAACAACAAAACTTTGACAGTTGAGCGCAAATAAAATTTTTCGGCGCTGTCACAAACAAATCGAACAACGAAATATACACAATCCATAAAGTGAAACCTTAATCGAGATTATCGGTGCATTTTGACTAAGCCAGACAACGTTCGTTGATTTGTTGAATATTGAATTTTTCTTTTATTTGTAAATGTTTGTTGAAAATGGCATTCGTCGAAGCTCCTGTATCAATTGATGTTACGGTAAAATTTTAATTCACAAAATAAGGTTATGTATAGCGCATTTTCCATCGATACTAAATATTTTATTTGTTTTTTTTTTTCGAAAATTGGAGGACATACAATTTAAATTGCATAGCAAATATCAATTATATGATTCAAATGCAAGTACACCGGCTCATAATGGTGTCAATTTATTGGCAGCGGCCAGCACTTTTGGTTTAGTTATTGTTGGAAGGCCGGCATCAACGGAAATCGAAGGTAAAATCGATTGTTTTCTCTTTTCTTTTTAATAATTTGATACACTTCAGTTCTGCTTTTGCGAGATGTGATCGAAAAGAAGGAAACGCAGACCATTCCATATCGATCGATTAATCTGCCCGGTGAACCATATTCGATAGCATTAAACTGTGATCATACGATGCTTTCAGTTTGTTATACTGTGAATGGGCCAACTTTTATGGATATTTATGCTGTGCAAACATTTCTGTCCAATGTAAGTGTAAAATGCATGGAATTTCGAACGAAAATGAAATGATCTTCAGGTGTTTGTTGGTTTTTTGTTGTTGTTGTTGTTGCAGAATGTCAGATGTTTGGTATCCAAATTAATGGTTTCGAATGAACCAAATGTAAAAGTTAAAGAGATTCTTTGGAATCCAGTTATCGGAAATACGATGGCCCTTTGCCTTGGCGATGGCACACTGGGTGCATATGTTATTAAGGACAATAGTTTCGAGTATAATTCAATCGATAAATCTGAAAATGCACGGTTAGTTTATCGATTTTTTTTTCTTCTTTTTTTGTTTTGTTTTCTCGACTGATTTATATATTGGCGATTTGAATTGTTTCACAGTTGTGCTTGCTGGAGTCCAAAGGGCAAACAAATTGTTGTTGCATTTCCAAATGGTAAACTAGCGCAATACAAACCAGATTTGAAATTGGCAAAAACGATTCCGTGCACAGTGAACCTTTTTCCGGGATCATTTACACCAATCGCTGTCCAATGGCTATCAACGTACCAATTCGCTGTTGTTTTTATTGAAGACAAAGAGAACACCGCACAGTGTAAGACACACCAAAAATGAATTACCCATTGGATAGATCATTAATTTAAAAAAAAAAAAAAATGCCTTCAATTCACAGCTTTGTTTATTGTAAACGCACCAAAAAATATACAACCGACATACATCAATTATTATGACATAACTTACAGCCAATCTGGACCAAGAGCACCACAAGTTTTTCTCATTCATATTTTGCAATGGTAATTTTTATTTGAAATAATAATTATGATACATTTTTTCGATTTTGTGACAAAATTCTATTTAAATTGATCGAATTGCAGGAATTTAATTCTGATGGGTTCATCCAATGGAACTGAAATTGGTGCACTTGGTACAAATGGAAATGGCGAAACACCATTATGGACTCAATATACATTTGTAAGAAATATTTGTTTACCATCAGCTTGAAATCGTTTCGAATTTTAATTTTATTCAAAATAAAAAAAAAATCATTTTTACAGTTGGATGAAGCTCGTGCCGAATTACCACTAACAGCTGATAAACAAGATACATTTCCAGTTGGATTGGCACTTGAAACGGGTTCCACTCACAAATTAGTCATTGGTAAATATATATTTGACAGAAGAAAAGAAAAAATAACAATAATTTCTGTATCTTTAATTTTGTCGATACCATTTTTTTTTTTAGGCGAGAATGAGATTCCGGTAATGCCGATGCTTCATATTCTATCAACGCACGGTTTTTTATTATCCTTTGATTTGTTGAATTTTCAACCGACACGCGTTGACATTTGTTCACCACCTCAAAATATCACCGATCAATCTGGATTGCAACAATTCCAAATGAAAGCAATCGATTCAAGGCCTATCAACGCTACATCATCACCAGGAAATCAAGCACAACCATTTTCGACAAATGAATTAGCTGGAAATTTAACATTCTCTGTTGCTGGAAATGCTGTTACATCGACGCCAGCAAAACCTCCAGCTCAAAGTCTTTTACATCCCAAACCAGCTACAGAAAAACCGGCTGTTGTTAATGCTCAGCCACAATCGAAGCCTTCCGGATTGTTTGGCAATCTATCGTCGTTTGGTTCGCCTGCCACGGGATCGACTGGATTAGGTAATTTCTATTCTTGGAATTCAAATATTTGTTTGATTTCATCTCTTTTGTGGTTTAAGGTATGAAAGAAATGCCTAAACCGACAACAGTAATGCAACCAGCTCCGGCACAGCCAACTATTGTTCCAAATGCTAAACCAACAATGGTTGCGGCTGACATCAATAATAAACCATTCCTGACTGTTAAGCCGGATTACAAACCGAATGCACAAACAGCACCAAAGTGAGTCTTTCTTTCCTTTCAATAGAACATTCTGAATTTATGCATGCCTTCTGAAAAATTTGCCATTTTTCCATTATTTCCAGTAAAGCTCCGCCATCATCATCATCATCATTGATAAACAGTTCCGAAAATGATGTCATTCTTCGTAAAATGATAGCCGAAGAGATTGATGCATTTGAAAAGGAAATTCGTGCCGCATTGAGCCGATCAAAGAGTGTTGATGTCACTGTTTGTAGTAAAGAAGAATTGAGCAAATTAATGAAAAATATTGACGAATTACAAGAAATAACATCACAAGCAACCGAAACTACTGAGTCAATAAAATCGGATATACAATCGTTGAAATTGACATTGTACGAAATGTTGGCAATGTCAGCTGAAGCCAAAAGTAAAACTGATGATTTCAATCGATCCACGTAAGATTGCTACATTGAAAATTTTCCAAAAATTACAATTTAATTTGTAAATGTTTTTTTTATTTTGATATATATATATCTATATATATTTCTATATAGTCATTCGTCTGATGATGGTCCAGCATCAAGTCAAGCTCATCGACGATATTTAGAGAAGCTTCAGAGTCTATTGATCCAAACTCAAAGGAATTTTGATATATATAACAAACAAATCGATGCTCATTGGTCGGATCATATTCAACAGCGACGAGAACACGATAGGTTTGTTCATCATGAATGTCATGTTGTGTGTGCCAATCATACATTCATTTAAATATTATTATTTTAATTTTGTTATTTATGCAGAGATCGAATGCGTGTACCATCATTGGAGGCTATCTATCAAACACTTGCCAAACAATATCAAATCTTAATGAAAGAAAAAGAAAAAATTAACAAAATCAAAGCAAAAGTCGGAATGAAAGATTCCGCACCGACGAAAATCAAATATTCATATTCCAAGGCTGACAATTTGTATGTACTTTATCCATACCATTTATGAAATATTTAAGTGTTTTTGGCTTAAATTTATTATTATTTAATTATTTAATTGCAGGAAAGTCAATTCTCTGATAGATTCGGTGGTTTCGTTGACAATCGGCGATCAAATAAAAAACGAACGAAAAGCATTAAAATCCAATAAAATAGATGAGCTTCGCAGAGCTACAATATCAAGCCGAAATATAAATTTAGTGAAACCATCACGACCCGATCGAAAAGGCCTCAATTCGGAAATAATCATTGAACAGAAATTGGCTCAAGGTAAGGCTTAGTAAAGACTAATTCAATTTAAGTGTACATAATTTTAAAAATCATTTCCTCCATTTATTTGCAGTCAAAGCTCAAAAAGAAAAACAAAAGAAATTGGATGCTGAACGAGCCCAAAAGATAACTGTAACTCCACCTGTTACTTCGAAACCTCAAACGGTTGTAGTTCAACCGAGTCCAGCTCAAACGGTTCCAGCTATTAAAACATCGGCCCAAACTGTTCCAATATCAAAGCCAACATCTTCAGCTAATGCAACGCTTTCAAGAAGCCTTTCGAAACCATCGTTTGGATTATCGACACCAACCAGTGCAACACCGATATCATTCGCGCCAAATGCAACTGTCGAAAAATCGCAATCACAACAGCAACCATTGCCATCAACTAAACTTTTGGCACCGTCTGGCTCGGGAATAGCAAAAGAGGCCGAAAAACCCTTGGCAAATACGTCCGGCTCCAGTGGATTTTCACTGGCAGGCAAAACGGAAACAATAGCTTCACCATCAAATTTTCCCTCATTAGGTAATCTTTCGACGAATTTACCGACATCTTTTGGTAATACAACAGTTACTAAACTACCCACTGAATCCAAACCATCTACTGAAGCCAAACCCGGAGCATTTGCATTCGGAACAACAATAGCTGGATCAAATGAACCGAAACTCATTTCTAGCCCATCTTTTGGATTTGCCAGCTCGAAAGAAAGCCCACTGACTACATCGGCATCTCCATTTCCATTCAATTTGAGCACTCTAAATGCAAGTAATAGTTTTACAGCTACATCAGTTTCAACAAGCAATTCAAAACCAATCGAAAAGCCAAACGTTCCGAATGTTGTGGTGGCACCGGTGATTTCCAGTGCTCCGATAACAACAACAACAACATCGTCCATTGGAAGTTTTTCATTTTCGCTTGGTGATAGTGTTGCAAGTACTGTTACAGCAACGAAACCATCTATTACTGTGACAACGGTTCCACAAGTGGTGAACATTTCAAATCCATCGACCGTATCAAATTCGATGGGCACAACTTCAATATCGGCCAGTTCTGGGTAAATGAATAAAACTATTTTTGTAAAAAACTAATTCACAATTTGAAGGATTCTTTTTTTTGCAGTTTCAGTTTTGCTAAGGCATCAAGTACGGGAACTTCAATTTTTGGAACAGCCCTTAACACATCCGGAACTGGAACAACACAAGCCACAACATCAGCTACATCTACAACAAGTTCCAGTGTACCGACGTCAAGTACAAATGATGCAGGCTCAATTTTCCAAGGATTCAATGCTTGCCAACCAAATGTTTCAGAAACTGCAAATGGTGAAGTCAATTAAATTTACATTACTTGAGCTATAATAATTTCAATGCATTGCATTCTCCAAATAGTTGGAAAAAATCTTTTCGGAGGGAATGCATTTGGAGCTGCGGCGGCTAGTGCAACATCCCTATCAGGATCGGCATCGGGTGCTGGTATATTTGGTAAAAAAGCTAATACACCGAGCACAGCAGCATCGGTTCCACCAACGAATTTGTTTGCCGCCAAGGCAGCAGAAATGAGCATCTCAGCAGGTGTGTAATGCATTCGAAATATTAAAAATTGATGGGAGAAAAAAAGAAAACGTTTCCCCGTCACCTACTGACAAAGAGACTGACTTAGGCTACTATTTCGAATATATGAAATGTTTCTATCAAACTGAAAATAGGAAAAACATTTTTTTTTTTCGGAAGAACATTCATTCGAGAGTGATTGAAAAGGACAAAATGTCATACTATATTCGAACTAGCAGCCCAGGTTTTGTGTATCATTCAATATGTACGGGCACTAGATTTTCTCTTAAATTAAAAGAACTCTCGAAGTTTTTGTATTTTTTCATTCGGTCTTCGATCATCATGAAATTAAAATTTATTTTCATTTTTGTTTCGTCCATTGATTGTAGCCGGTAATGATAGTATTTTCGGTGGAAAAACAACAGACAACACTTCATCAATTTCATTCAGTAGTTTTGGATTAGCATCACCAACATCTTCAGCACCAAAAACTGGAAATATTTTTGGTTCAACGGCACCAACATCTCCAAACCAAAATGTTTTCGGTAATGCAGGCTCGAATGTATTCGGTAGCCCGACTAGTGCATCAAGCATTTTTGGTGGCGCAGGTAACTATCATTTCCATTAAAACATTGAAAACAAACTCAAATAATTCGAATTTATTAATTGTGTTCCAATTCAGCCAACAATACACCATTGGCTCCATCTGGAAATGTATTCAATAGCCCTGCAGCAAGTACGTAAATTATATCATTTTTTACATTATCGTCAATATTAATCAAATTTGATAACTATTTCCTTTCAGATACGGCAACCGTATCATCTACAACCAGCATTTTTGGTGGCCAAGGAACTAATACTGGATCATCAATTTTCGGTGGTGGTGGTGCTAATACAGTCACCTCACCAACATCGCCTGGTTCAATCTTTGGAAATGCAGTCAATAATGGTAACCGCAAAATTGTTTCCTTCGTTATAAAAAAGAAAAGAAAAGAGGAATCAAATTTAAGCATTTGTATTATTTCCATTTGAACAGGAAATGCATTTGGTGGAGGAACCCAAAATTCAATGTCTGGTGCATCGATTTTCGGTGGCTCTGTTGGATTTGGTTCACCATCGCCGCAACAAGATCAACAACAACAACCACAAAATTCAATGTTCGGCGGTGGAGTTTTTGCTCAAGCAGCAAATAGCCAACCAACTTTTGGATCGGCTGCTTTTGGTTTGGGTGCTAGAGCTGCAGCATCGAATCCATCATTTGGTTCGGGACCAACATTTGGTAGCCCAAAGGGTTTTGGTACATTTGGATCAAATGTTCAAGTGCCTCAAGCATTTTCATCGCCTACAAAGGGTAATAATTTGTTTGAATCACTCGGTGCATCGGAAAATGCTATGACTTTTGGTAATTATTAATTTTTTTCTGCCTGTAACAATCCTGTATTCAAAATAATGTTTAATTTTCAAATTAAATCTATTCAAGGAAACTTGGCTCAGACTCAAAATACGCCACCACAACAGCCCAAACCATTCGGGGGCGGGTAAGTTACAAAAAGACAATTTTATCATTTCACAGCAGCTATTTTGAATTTAATTTTTTTTTATCCTTCTAGATCGTCTTTTTCGAGTTGGCGCTAGCAGTTCAGATATTTGTGTTTTAAATTAAACAACTTTACACGTATATATGATTATTCACGTTTGATAAATGTTTAAAAATGAAAACAAAAAAATTATAAATATTTGGAAGAAATGAATGAAAATTTTTGGAATTTTTAACCGTTTATCGGAAAGAAAAAAATTTGTAGAAAAATGAAACGAAATGGAAATGGAAACGCTCAACTGTCAATGTCATTCAATTGTTTTTATCAAAATATTTTCGAACATTTACATTTGCAAACCAAATAAAGAAATCAAAAAAAAATATTTGTTTTCGATAACAATAATGGTTTCGTTTGCAAATATTCCTGATTTACTTGGCTACTTGGTGCTAACCGAATATGGAGCTGTTCTCGAAAGTGAAGGGGATTTGAAGAATGATGAACGTTCTGCGAATCTCATAACATCAATCATTAATTTGACCGATAAGTAAGCGATAATTATTACTAACGAAATTCTTCGTTTTGATTTGATTCCCGAAAATGTTACTCATTCATTTCTTGTATATTTATAGTGTGGATCCACAAATATTTTCCAAAAGTGAATGCCAACGAATTTCGATTATTTTCGAGCAGCACAGTTACACGATATGTTTGTCAAACAAAAAGATCTACGTAGTCAAACGTCGTTGTTCAAATAATAATAACAATCAACAACAACAACAACAACAACAACGGCCATCATCACCCGCTTTAATTGGTTTTCAGCCCGAAACAAATAATTCCAACGTGGAACCGCCAACCGCCGAATGGACTGAATCCGCCTAATATTTCCCATAGTTTATTTGATGTAAAATAAAATTGATTATTATTTAATAAATCGACGACTCCAATTTCCGCCATTCATTTATGAACAATATATTGATTCGTGCCATTCCATTTTTCTAATGGATATTTTTTCCCCCCCCCCATTCTCTATGTTATGGATGACTCAGGCATCAGACCGGAAAGAACTTTTAAAAAAATCAAGCAAAAAAATATTGAAAACTACGTAAGTTTAATATATGATAAAGGCACAAAGCGCATGATTGGCGCTTGCATCCAAGTGTGACGTGTTCTTAACTATGCTCTTAACGTGTATGTTATTTGTTTGTTATTTTTTGATTTACGATTCATTCAAACGATTCTATGGACACGGAAATATGACGAATGCCATTTGGAGTTTTAATTAATTAATTGGTGCCGATTTTAAAGGCGAAACTTTTAACTATTACGTGGCCGCATGGATTTTCAATTGATATCAGCCCAATGACTTTGATTCATGGAAACCGATTCATTCGATTGTTGAAACGCAAATGGAGCACAGTTAGACATAAATTTTTGCTCTCGATCCGATATAATAAAGTAATAGTTTTTCGAGATAAGACAGAAGAAAAAAAAAACACACACACACACAAAAAAAGTGACGAAAAAGAAAGAAGGAAATAGCCCGTTAAAAAGATGTGCATTCCAAATTGGGTTAAAACTGAATATCAATTGGAACCAGTTTCTGAACAAGATGAAATCGATCGACAAGAAATTGCTGAATTAATTGAATTAACACTTCAAAATTTGAAAACATTACGACAACATTCAACGGTGGCTATCTTTCGAGTCCAATGGCATTGCTTTGTAATTTCAACCATTTTAATGATGTTGGTAATAGTTCGGCAATTGTGTTCGATTGTTAAATCGTTTATGCCGATGCCGGACATTGAAACTTTCGTTGGATCCAATTGCGAAGATTTTCCGATTCATTGGAAATTCGGACTTGATTCGATTGATTTTGCTAATGTTACAATGTGAAAAAACACACAGGTACTGTGTACATTTAACGGCTAAATAATGAAAATAATATTTTTTAAAATTGCACACAGGGACTACTGCAGTAGTACACTTTTGCACAGTGTATCGATGATTGCAAAAAAAAAAAAAAAAACAAAAATAAATTGCAGGTGTTTGGTGTGTGACCAGCGGGCGGAATTGAAAAAAAAATATTTCACATTGAATTAATAATACAACTATTTTTTTTTCTATAGTCTATAGTAAAATATGCTTTATTTCTAGAATTACTTAAATCTTAACTCACAATAATTTTTGGAAATTTTTTTCGAATTTCAAATCGATCACATTATAATTCTAATAGCAATTATTTATCAAACAAAAAGAAACAATAAATGATTTCAAGAAGAAAATCTAACTTTATCTGAAGATATCTTACTCGATTCATATTTGTTGACTCGTGATTCGGCATTCTGAATAATGAATGATGAAACCTACGGCATCTTCGTACTGGAACCACTCCTGACATAATATTTTTACAACTGACGAAAGCTCTTTCTTGTTGATTTTTAGTTGAATTGTAGAATGATTGTGAAACCACGTATTTTCAAATTGATTGTTGCCTTTTATTGGGCGACTGACGTATTTTTTGGTTGTTTGCTTCAACAGGGTCATTATGACACCACGGTATAGTGGCTGATATATATTGCTCTTAATATGCTGCTTAAACTGATTCATAACGATATACAAACATATATGACCTGGCAGATCTAAGATCCTAGTTTGAATATAATACTTCCATTATCAAACCGCAAACGCTAATATTTGACTAAACATTTGAAAGCCAACAGAGCTATTATCATTAGACCATTTGACCAATTTTTATCTGCATGACACTCATCGAATGCATAAACTTGCGTCATAAAAATGAATCTGCTTCAGGTTTGTACATTCACGTATTCAATTCATTCTCTTTGTAGCATTAGATGAATTTTTCTGACGTATGCTATGATAGCACTGCTATCCTGTATCGACTGACATTGTAACATTACAATTTGTAATCATAAATGCATAAATTTTGGTAAACAAAGCCATTAGGTGATCCATTTTAAGAATTTGAAGCACAGCTTTACATAAATCTGTCTTATCGATTGTAAGGCATAAACAAACCAATTCAATTGACGTCGTTTATTTGTTGAACCAAATTAAATGTGAATCGTTGTTGTTCATTCAGTTTCGAAATTGGTATTTGTTTCTAGTGAATCGACTTGAATAAAAATTCTTTTGTTTTCTTAATTTGGTTCGTTAAGCATTGAGTTAATTAGCTGAATAGGAGCTCGGACGATTGAACGTGAAGAGTTTCACAGGAATGGAAGAAAAAAAAACAAGGATCTTTTGTCCGTAATCGGTACATTGGCACATGAATGAAGTACCTAAATAAAATAACAAGGACCGCCAAAAATGTTGGCTCAACAAATGAAGAAAAACAACAAACAAAAAAAAAAATACCGACTATCGAAATTCCCATCAATTGAAAGTCGAAAAAAGTAAACATTCATCGCGAACCGTTGTTTTTCTAATTTTAATTCTCATCGAGAGGAAAAAAAACCATTCCGCACAAACAATCTAATTCACGTTGCAGGTTAATGGAAAAATCCCAAAATTGGAAATAATGATTCGATATTAGATATAACTGTGAACTGAGATGAATGGTAATCCTCTTCTTTTATTGTACTGTATCAGTTTCAATGGATTTTATTAATGTTTTTTTTTCACGTTGTTTTCTCATTTGGCAAGTTTAGATTGAAGGACATTTGATTAGAATAGGAGACATTCCTTTGAATGTTCAAAAGAGAGTGTGAATCAAAAGGGTTGGTACCTTCTGAAATATCACCAACATGCTCCATCTGCGATAAAAAAACGCAAAAAAAAAAACGAGACAAGAAAAAACAAAAAATTTATATTGTTCATGATATTGTTGTCGTCTTCGAAAGATGTCAATCCAGTTATTCACCGCATCGATCACATTAGTTTTTATAATTTTTTTTTCGTTAAATGAACGTTTATTATTATGGGCATCCGATGTATCGAACCCATTTAAAAATTCCTGTTTTTGATTTCATGATCTCGCAATGAAATGATAAAATAAATAGCAAAACGTAATAATGACGGTCTCAGGATGAGCCTACAAAGTCTACACACATTTGCAATTTGGGCGTGCGATGTGTGTGCGTGTGTGTGTGTGTGTGTGTGTGTGTGTGTGTGTGTGTGTGTGTGTGTGTGTGTGTGTGTAGTA
>GL501532.1:1492110-1509898 GCA_000149185.1 Mayetiola destructor | reverse complement strand
TAGTATTTAATAATATTTATTATTTTCCTTATTAGAAATGTTTGCGACAGTATGAATGCAGATGGCGGTGAAATATACAATTAGAATGACGACAAAGACTACGGCAACCGATTACTCTTTGAATACGCATACATTCATTCAATCACTAGCCCAAAAGCCAACAGAAAATGAAACACTAACACCACTATGCACCTTCTTCTGTGTACAAGAAGAAAGAAAGAAAAAAAACGGGAAAAAAGAAAAAGAAACAAAGAGAAAAACCATGTATGTTACATTGTGCATTTGTAGTAATTTAAATGTTATTGTGAATGACGTTGCTATACAGTTACAAACAGCCAGTTTGTACGTGTTTTGCTCCATTTCATTGTAACACCTTACGTTTGTTATTCAATTTCTTGTGTGAAACAAAGTACATATTGTTCGTCTTTGATGTTCTCTGTTATCTATGAATTCGTTGTGCGAGATTAGATTTGGCTTCATGATTGTTGATTAATACTTGTATGACTTTATTAATATTGTGTGTTTTTTTTTTTTTTTGAAAGATGCTGAATTTTTGTAGTAGCTCTGTTAAATCTTTTGTGAAATGCAAAAAAAAAATTCGTTCTTGCTTCAATTATAGGTGAATTGGCGCAATTTGGAATTATTATTGTGTCGATGGACTTTGACAGGTTCGACATGTAATCTAATAATATGAATTCGTCGCCCCCAATCTGATTAGTATAGTGATGATCAATGTACAATTTGTTTGTTGTATGTGTTGATAAATGTCAAAACATATACTCCACATTCCGCACACACACACACACACACATACAAAACGATCATCGAGCAATGTATGACACTTTATTGTTCATTTTCGTCTGTTATTATCTGAATATGGGATGATTATGTTATTCTAACCAAAACGTTGGATTCGATATTTACATTGAAGAGAGATTAGCTAATAAAAAAACTTTTTCAAAAGTGTAATTGAAAATTGAAGAGCCATTGAAACTGTATTACCGGACCATTGAACGAGGCCATCTGTTGTACGTGTTTGAAAGCTGAACCAAATCCATAACGATTTCTTTTTTTGCTTTTATAGAATTTAATAAAAGATTTCCGGTCGAGAATTATTCAAAATTGAAACTAATTATTATTATCAGCAGGCTTGACGAGCGATCCTAATTTGTAACTGTTGTGAATTCCATCAATAGGGAATTTTTATATATGCATCTCATTCCAATGCATTAAAAAGCAACAGTCACACGATCAAAGCACGTTTTGTTTTTCTTTTTTTTTTTGCACATTGGAAAAAATGGCGTTTGTCCATTTGTACGACGCAATATTCATATAATATAACAGAACTAGTGTGTAGTGTCTATGGATTTTGACATTTTAACATCATTCATTTGGTTTTTCTGTCTTCTCATTTTCATGCATTATCCGTCTCATATGCTCTTGATGAATGGACCATAGCCAGTTGACAGTTTAAAATTGTGTAAAGCATTCAACACACTGTATCGTCAAGACATTTCTTAATTGGCCCCAAAAAGAAAAAAGAAAAAAGAAAAAAGAAAAAGAATAATCCGCAGAAAATCGAGAAAGAGAAAAAGAGTGTTCAATTGCACGCGAATTTCATGAAGAAAATCTTTATAAAATATAATAAAATGAGTATTGTATGAAGAGGACAGGCCTATATATCAGCGAAAAGGATTCAAACTCGAAATTCATTATTATTGTTATTCGGATTTGTGTTTATGCGTTGAATTAAATGATCCTATTTTTTTCCCGGAATTGAATAAATTATAATTTGCTAAAATTCAGATTTATGTGTGTAATTGCTTGTTTATGTGCACAAAACAAATGAATTAAACGTGTGCAAAAAGCGAATATAAAAAGATCATTATATTCATTTGTGTATGAAATTCATTTAAAAGTGAATTTTATGGAAATATTGAATTTTGTGGCTGCATTAAAAACCAGATAGCATTAGATGTTAGAGACGAATTGATACTTTTTCTGAACGCGTAAAAAGGTATTCAAAAAAAAAAATAATAATAATAATAATAATTAACAGAAACAAAAGAAAAGAGAATCATTTGCATGTGGATGATTGTGTGTGCACGCCGCATGGATAGTGTAGATGATAATGCATGCTAAGTGGATATAATTAGATTCAAATATCAAATCGAGACGGAAATTGTAAAATGTGCGTGCAAATTTCGAATTGAAAATATATCTCAAAAACAGGAATGCCGTATTTGTCGTCAGAAGACATAACATATGAATAACATAACCTCACAATTTTGCTTCAATTGTCGTTACCATTGGATAGCTGTTCGAAATTTGATAGGTTTATTTGTTTTTGTTATTTTTCGAAGATTAAAAGTTTTTCTCTCAATTCGCCGGGTCGAAAAATGTGCTCACACTCCCACATCTCGAAAAATTGATTCTCCATTCCTAATCGAAAATAAAGTGTGTGTGTGTGTGTGTGTGTGTGTGTGTCCTGTGTGTGACTCAATTTATAGTGCTGTAGTAATAAAATCCAAACCAAATTCATTTCATTGCAGGTTTTATGTAAACAAACTGGATATTTTGAAAGAAATAAAACTGTAGAAAATCACAAATTTTGATGCGAAATGGCTACTAGGCGACCGCGAATTAAAGCAGCTGCTATTTTAAAACCGAGACGAATTCCAACCGCATCGTCTGCAACCGATCAAAATAATACAAATGATGCAATCAAATCGGAAATAAATGCTATCGAAACTAAGCCAGACGTTTCGATTGTGGCTCGCAACAGTATTAACATCAATAATACAGTGACACCGACAACATCAACCATTGGCCGATTACGTCCATCTGATATTAAATCAGTTTTGGCCATCACTTCAAAGACAACCGCTAATGGCTTTGCCGGTGATAAATTAAATGATGTCGATGAAATCGATAATATTGAAATGCCATTTAAATCTCCAATACAAAATGCTGACTATGATTTGATTGGATCGAAAACACCACGACGGCTATCAACATCGACACCAACACTCAATATGATGAATCGTCGAAAAAATTCTGAAAGCCAATCTTCAATCGGAATGCAATCACCAAATCATTTAAAATCACCATCATATCAACCATCATTAATAACAAGATCGATTCCGGCCTCACCGTATCACGGAACTAATACACCAAAAACACCAAATATCGACGATGAAATTTTTTCACCAATTCCGGCCGAAGGTGATTTTAAGCCACCATTTATGTCTCCATCCCCTTATACACGACGTACGGAGCCAAGTATGAGTCCGTTCCATGATTCTTATAATGATGATTATGCCAAATCACCATCATCGATAGCTAGTTCAAAGGTGCGACAACGAATTCGGCCAACACCATGTTTTGCAAGCAGAAGGAACAGTATAAATTGGTTGGTTCTGTTTTGTTCATGTGTGATCACATTTTGATTGAATTTGCAAAAAAGAAAATTAAAAAAAAAATTAAATTCCCTTCATTTAGCAGTACCGCTTCGGATGTTGAAGATGATCAAAATCGAAGGCAACGCCATTACAGTACAAGCTCAACACATAGTAATTATAATCCAGCGATGACACCGCAACACAATCGAACGTTTCCCAGTTTAGGTAAACAAATGACACGTATCCGTTCCGAATCGTTTAGCTCAACAATATCGGATTCACCATATCCACGTGAAATGTCATCAAAACTAAAGCGATCACATCGTTCAGAGGAATATCAACGTGTGGCCAATGCTAAACGTGAATTTAATCAACGGTTAAATGGAAAACCACCAGATAAAAGCCGTTTAACCATGTACGATCTCATTTATTATAATCCATTAACAAATCCAATGAGCAAACCAGCTGGCAAAGGTGATAAATCATGTGATACAGCTTCATTGGCTTCGACACGAACAAATCTAAGCCGAAGTAGCGGTTCAGTTAAATCAGAGGCATCATCAAATGGTGGCCAAGTAAAGGCCGAACATAATGATCCGGTAACGGAACCAATGCCAGTGCCACAACTTAAACTTGGTGCCAATGGTGAAATCGTTTTGGATGAAAAGAGTTTGGTCATTGAAACAACAACGGATAAAGAGGCACGTGAAATTCTTGCCAATACTGAAGTGGTTTATGACGATGAATTCACGGGCAGTAAGTGTGATTGATCAATATTTTTTTGTGTGTTGATGTGTTTTTTCTCGAAAATAATAATAATAATTGTATTTGAATAGCGAGCGGATTTTACAAAAGACAAAAACGAACCAGAGACTGGCTACCGTTGGAAACAATCAAGTTTTATCGATCGTTACAAACAATTGGCACTGATTTTTCCGTTATGTTGCAGTTATTTCCAAATCGATCTCGACGTGATCTAAAACTGAAGGTGAAGATCATTTTGGAATAAAGCCGAAAAAATAAAAATAAAATAATAATCTCATTAACGATGCAATTGTTGTGGCTGTTTTCAGTTCAAAAAAGAGGAAAAATACAATATGGCTCTAATAAATAAGGCTTTGCTACATCCCAAAGAATTTAATGTTGACGAATTGAAGCTTCAGTTCGACAAAGAAGATGAGGAAGTTGAATTGAAAAGGCAGGAATGGGCTGATGTTCGTAAAAAAATTCACATCGATCGAAAGTGAGTATTTTATTGCGATGGCCCCTTCCAGTTAACAAAAAAACATTAACAAACTTTAACCTATGACATTTTTTGTAAATTTTTGCAGAGAACAACTGACAATATCAAAGAAACGAAATCCAAGCAAACAAATTAGTGCATCGATGCGAAATCTCACCGATGGTGATTTAATATATGAGCATGAATTTCTTAGTCTACCAAAGATGCGCAGACAAAAAAGAAAACGACAATCGGTAAATTAAATTTCAAATTTCAAATCATTTGAATGAAATTTCATGCTGTTTTTGCTTATTTTTTTTGTTTTTTTTCGTTCGTATTCGTTACGATTACAGTCAACGGATACCATTGATGAATGTGCAACAAAGCCCCGATCGATTCACGATGCGATACAAAGTCCAGTGCCTTTAAATTATAATAATAATCATGTTGAAACACTTCCTGTACATACATATGCAACGCACAAACTGCCAAGTATCATTCAAATGTTTTCCAATCACAAAAAATGCGCAGCATCCGTGTCATACACAACCCAAGCGATACCAAACGGAATCGAAAATCACAAACAAACTAGTCAAATTGAAATGAATTCGAGTATCGAACCAATTGAACCAAATGAATCAATCGAACAGCGGTTACGGGTAAATGATCAACATCCAAACGAAATGGCGATTTCGTCAAATTCCGCAATTCAAGCGAATGGTACAAACCATTTGATTTTGAATAATGAAACAATGATTAATCGTTTTGGCGATAAAAATCCTAATTTAAGTTTAAAAGGTGAATCAAATGACATTATGAATATGGATATCATTTTTGAAAATGTGCCTATCGAAGAGGATGCATCGATTATAGGTGAAACACAATCGAATCGAATGACACATTCGCCAGCTGTTAATGGTGTTCAGTATGAAATAATAGCATTGACTGAAAATCAAACACCAACAACAATCAACAATGAAACAAATGTGATAGATATGGATGAGATAACAGCCGAAACGGCAACGGCAATGGCAACGGCAACGGAAACGCCAATGCCAACGTCAACGGCAACAGAAATCGCAATCGGAACCGATGCATCTTGTGGTGTTTATGCATCGAATGAAGTTGTTATTGCTGATCAGACTCAATCATTGGAAGTGACAGCCCAAATCGAAACCGACAATACAAATCGGTCCGATGACGAAGATTTGGTGAATAGTGAAATGACACATTCAACTGATGACACCAATGCAAAGCATCACAATCAATCGATTGCTACTATAGATGATAAGAAATTTGAATTACCAATCGAACAATCAGATCCCGACATGCCATGCGAACAAAATTCACCGAAAAAACAGGAAACACTGGATGACACAAAAGTAATGGCTAGCCACGAAATGGCCAATGCTGATAAATCGATAGCAAATTGTAAATTAAATCGAAAACGTAAGCAAAAACCTGTCCCAGTTTTGAATAAACGTCCGAGGCGAACAAATTTACCTGGGCCATCAGAATCTAAAGTACAAAATGACTGTGCTGATACTGTTGCTGTTGCAAAACTACCAAAAGTCGAACCAGTCGCCTGTGAAGAGCCCGTGTTAAGTGAACAGCTTGAAAATGGATCATCGGCGGATGGAGATGTTGATACCAAACAGGAGTGGACCTCCAATGGAAATGATGGACAGAATGATGAGGGCAAGAGTGATGCGGCCGAACAAGATGACGTCGACAACGATGAGAATAAATTTATGAATTCGTTGGTCGTGGTGGAGAGTCAAGATCCAAATGATCTCAATAAAACGTTATATGAAGTTTTCGTTTTCGATCCAGTGACTGGATTGAGTGATAAGCCACTTGATTTACCTGAAGATGTTATTCAACGTATTCGTATGTCAATGTAAAATTTGAATTGGTAATTGATGCGGATAAAATGAAAACCGAAACACACATAGTTCGTTAAAGCAATTTTTTAACCTTGACGATTCTAAAAAACAAATATTTATAAGATGTTTTTTCCGCGATTTTGATATCAAATTAATGTCAATTTGCATTTTTTCGAACATTTTTTTTTTTTTTTTAGTTTTTAATGTTAGTTCATGAATGATATAACTCGTTTATATTTTTGCATCAGGGAGAAATATAAGAAAATGGCAATAAAATCAAATTTAAATGGAAAAAATTAAAAAAAAAAAAATAAGAAATTGATTTTTGAAATGTGTTTGATGGAATTTTTCAACCCAATCAATGGATTTCTTGTGTATCGTTGAGTTCATTGTTGCTTGAGCATTGTTGCTGTTAATTTGGACTTTGGCTGCTCGAAGTCCGTGAATATGCATTTTTCAACAAACTGTAAATCGAATGGATCAAAATATGTTAGAAAAAGGGAATTGAACTGAAGTTTACGCTACTTTTTGTACGTACACTTGACGCAATAATGGTGTATGCGGATCGATATTGTTCACCGATGAACGTAATGGCTGTGGCGTTCTGGAAAAATTAATCAATTAAAAAATTTAACACAAAACATTTGCGACCAAATGTTTAATTCCAATTTTTACCTGAATGCATGACCATCAGAGGTCGAAGCTCCGACCAATTGTCGATAACTCATTTGGTCTATTTCATTGTCAGCCATATTCAACAATTGAGTGTACCGTTCCTGTGACATATGTTGCAATGAGTTTGCCTCAATTGTAGAAATATAGCGTTCAAGCTTTTGACATCGAGATTTCAATTCATTTTCAATGGAATCTTGATCGCCATCCACTTTGTCCAAGTATTCAATGTCCTTAAACTGTATAGTGAAAATGTCAAGCATCATTATGATCCAAAATCTAAACATTTTTTCTAATGCATATGCATACCAATTTTTCGATGAGTCCGTCTTGGATATTACCCTGGAAATCAGCAGTATTTCCAAATTGTTCCAATAAACCATCGGTTGATTCAAAATGGCGTCGCACATTTGCCGGCGCCAAATCCTTGAAAATTAAGAGAGAGAGAGGGAGGGAGAAAAAAACAAAACGAAAATACATCAAAATCTACAGTTTTGAGAACAAAAGCATCAATCAATGGATTATTACTTGTGTGATGGGCTTAGCTGGGACTGATTTGCGACAAACAAAACAATACATTGAATTTTTGGTTCGATGGCGATCGCCTAAAGGAAAATTTAATTATTTGTGAATTAATTGAATCTAAATATCAACGAGATAGAATCTACTTACAGCGATGGCAATCATCACAAAAAATGTGTTTACAATTGCAAACAACGAATGGACTAGCTTGTCTAGTTGGCTGACGATAGCATCGAAAACAATGTACAAATTCATAATTCAATTCAGAATTCATTTTGGCCAAGAATTTTGTTTGCTTTTGGATTTTTATACTTGTTAACAATTCAAAGGATGAACACCAACTGATACTCATCAACCTCAAAATGATGCGCTCATCCAGAATGCAGAGGCGATCTATTTGTAACCAATCAAAACATAATTTCACATAGATAAAACATTTTCGACAATAAAACCGTTGTGCCGTTTGAATGTATTTGTGTCGATAAGCATATCAAACTGCATTTCAAAATTGTATGCCCAAGCTGAATGTAAACGATTGTTGTTATCTGGATTTTTTTCTTTGATGTGAGAATGTGTGTATTTTGCATTTTAATTTGACAGATCGTCCAGCAGCAATTCGGAAATATTCACTTTATTTCAATATAAAATTTCAATTTAGCGGTGAAAATTGAAGAGAATTTTTTTTTTTAATTATTATTTTCGATCGAAATGAATGGTGATTCAATGGAATTGAATCTTTATTTTGCACATTGTTACAAATGCTATCGTCAACCAATTGAACGGAATAGCTTTTTCATTATTCTAACATGTTGTCATATTTATTGTGACACGTGCCAAAATCTCTGTAAGTGGCATCCATCTCAATTGTATTTTATTCATCGAATCAATATTCAATGTCTTGCTTGTTGTGTATTCCTGAATTCACGTATCACGTTCATGAAGGTCCACCATTATTCTCAATGATTCAATGTATTTTTGTTTGTTTGTTTAATTTACAGGTGCCGGCAATCAAGCGCCAGATTTAATGTTTTGTTTTGTTTGTCGCAAACCGGCTAAATATATGCCCCTCGAACAGAAAATCAATGATCTTGCTGCATTCCAAAACAAATTGGTAAGCATTTAAATTGGAAACTGTGCACATAGAGACCTGGAACGGGTGTTTTACTTCGTAAATCTCAAATATTGGTACAGTATTTGAATTGCCGCTACGACATAACTAAGGCAAATTTGCCTGAAACACTGTTTAGGGTTTCTGTTTGTGTGTGTATGTGTGTCGGCATCGTATTTTATGGCATCTTTATCGTTTCAGCCCAAAAGTAATGAATGCCCAAAGAAAGTTTCTGACGCAAAAAAACCAATCGCAAACCAATGCGATATAAAATCTAATCAAATCGAATGTAAAACCGTGAATATGGAACCACAATCATCGGTCTGCATGTCTCGAAAACGATATATTGAATTGATTCGAATGGCTGGTAGCAAATCAAATCGACTGAACGATAAAGACGATAAGAAAGTCGATCAAACGGAACAAACAGAATTAAGGTAATCAATTCATTCGATCTAATCATTTACAAAATGTAAAATTGAATGTATTGAATTTTTATAGCACCCGATCGAGTTTAGGTACAACATCTTCATTTCAATCAGCATCAAAATTGTATCGACAAATGTGAGTCTTCTAATAATAATAAGTTATTTTTGGTTTGAATTTTACCGCAATTGAATTATATATTTATGGATTATAATAATCAATAGGTCGCAACAATAGCATAGTTCCACTTGCCAGACGTTTTTCAAGCCAAATTGACGTTTACAAATTGTAAATTTGAATTGACAAACGTTAAATTACCATTCAACAATTGCATTTCATCTTACCTGATGCGACTGAAGCCATCCTGAAAATATAAGCAGAATTCGGAGAAATTGCATTCAATTTTGTTTTTTTGTTTTTTTTTTTTTGTAATAATAAAAATATAATTGTTCAGGTGTATGTGAATGTGCATTTTTATTTTTCCCATTTTATCACCACATTTAAACTCATCAACTAGTCCATCTGTTTTGTAAGGCGATTTACTTAATTTCTAATTTTAAAAATTGTTTAATTTTTTTTTTTTTTGTTAGTTGTTTCACGATCATAATTTCCTGACGGAATAATAAGAATCTTAAAAAACACCGTTCACATTTGAGGAAAAAGATGCCCAAAAGTTGTGTATTTTGTATTGGGGCCAGTTTTTTCCATCGAAAAAAAAACAAAATTATATAAATTTCATAGCTGATACGCTTTGCACATATTGTTTCGTTCGTTGAAGGCAACACAAATGGTGTGAATGGGCCACCGTAGATCGTATATCGTATGCGGCATTCCAATAATATTCGTTTAGTTGTGAGAAAGCGTGCGATATAAGGACGATCATTTGATTGATATTATTTATAGATTGAACATTTTATAGTTTATAGTTTAAAGTAATTTTTAGTTTAAATGGAAAAAGAATCGTAAAAATGTTGTGATTGTGTGTGTGTGTATACATATATGTAAATGTTTGTCTGGTCAAATAGACGGCCGAAAAACTACAACATTCATCAATAAACTTTATCCGAAAAGCGGGACAATAAAGAGAAAAAACATCGAAGAAAAAAAACAAACATTTGACAAATAAATATTATTAACAACGAAACCAATCCCTGAAATTTCCTTTTTAAATGTTTCACATTGAACAATATTCTCATTTATTATCCATTTATCTAATGCATGATTGGCCATTTTTATATTTAACATGATATTTGGTTTATAAGACGTTAATGCGACCCATATTCCATAATGTTCACCTTATTTAGGGCCCAGAAAGCTATTTACTTTCAAATAAATACATATATTCGATCTAATGAAACGCTAGAATTTGTATTTGCCATAAAATATTCTTTTACACTCTTTACAAACGGATATTCCATTAATGACGTTGCCATTTATTGTATACATCGACATCATTTTCAAATCATTTCATTGATATTTTTCTATTTCATAATTATGTCATAACAAAATTCACATAAAACTGATGGCAATTGTTGATTTGTTAAGTAATAAATAAACATTCTCCCTGTCCAGCCATCAAGCCATTAAGCATGTTTATGTATATGATGAATGATGAGGGATGGACACTAATTGCTTTTTTAAAAAGAAATGAAAAGTTTAAGCAATGGAAATTCGTTGGAATTTCCTTCTCTCAAATTAATTTAATTCAAAATTGGGTCAATTGGTGCCCATCTTTGGCCAAAAAGTACTTCAAATCTATTGAAGATACACAAACCGAAAATATATTAACAACATAACATCAGCACGATTAACAGCACGTGAAAAATTTAGGAAAAAAACGAACAACCACTTTCAATTGTGTGTAAATCGATTGTACTATTCAAAAGTAAAAAAAAAAAAAAAAGAAAAAAAATAGTAAGTGATGTCATCGCTGAGTCATTTTCATGCTATGCGATAAATTTTGAACTTTATAGAAGAAAATCAATTTGCTTGCAATTATAATTGTGATGGCTGATTTCTATTCAATTTGCTTTCTTGATTTTTATTTTTCTATTTATTTATTTATTTTTATTTTTTCTTTTTTGTTATTAAAATTGGTTCCAATGACATGTTCTGTTTATCTTTGACGCTTGTTGTTGTTTGTGAATGTTAAGTGTTTTTTTTTTTTTCATAAAAATGAATATTATCGATTGATTCGACGACTTCTATTGCTTGGCTGGTACATTCAAAAATTTTTACGTGTATGATGTTCGTGGATTGACATTTATCATTTCATTGGTATTTTTACTGTATTTTATGTGAATAAATAAAAGTATAACACCCAATATAAGGCATACACAGCCCACAACAATGTATGCAATGCCCAAAAATGGATTTTTACCACCAAGCAATGATGTCGTCGACAATATCATATATTTTCTGCCATCAAATTCGGTCACTTTGTATGAATAATCAACATCTAATGTATAATTGCCCGGTGCTAAACCTTCACGAAAAAATTGTTGCCTATGATCGATGCGACGATATAATTTTCGAAAATTTGGTAATGCAGCCGTTCGCATCCAAACAATTAAATCTTCATTTTGAAATCCATTATTTTGGATATTATTTGGATCCAGTTCCCATAGATTTTTGGTCCAATTTTTTGGTTTGGCAAATCCTTGTAGTGATTGTTGCAATTTATCAATTGTATCGGCTCCAGCTGGATTACGAAATTTAATATCCTTATCCGTTGGCCATGCAATATTTGTATTCAATAGCAAAATTTTACCATAATCTTTATGCATTATGGACAATGTATCGCTAAACATTGAATTTGCTATGGCTCCGCATGGTGCAACTGGTAAACCATTATCATCCAATGAAAATGGATCACAATCCGATGATGGTGGTTTTTTTAAAATTCCAAGCAATTGTTCATCATCACGTGATTTAACATATCGTCGATGATTTTGATAAAAATTACTTAAACCATAATACATATAAACGTCTGCTGGAAATTTTTGCTTTAATTCAAAATCAATTGAACATTTGCATGGTTGTTGAATGGTGGCCGTTCCGGTTACATTTGCTATTACATCGGCACATTTTATATTTGAATTAATCATTGTGCAATCGGTGTAATCCAGTTTAAATTCGGACACCGATTCAGAAAAATAAAACAATGCTATGCCAACGGGTATAAAAGCAATGCCAATTATGAAAAATGATGGTAAAACTGTACCAGCTGTAAGCATTGGCTGCCATGCTGGAAGCCGTTGTTGTTTGAATGCTGAACTTGAAGGTCGTTTTGATTTTATATTATTTTCAAGCACTTCGCTGTCGGTCATTTTCAGGATGATTGTCTTTATTTTTTGAATTTCGGAATGATCTATTTGCGGCTAGGCAATATTCCCTTTGGCACCAAACACTCAAACACTAAATCCAGAATTCTTTCTTAGGATATTTTCTGTTACTCGATTATTTTTTTTTTTATTTTCGTTTTCACTTTTATTTTCATTTGCTTCGATGTTTATGTTTATTCACACTTCTCATTTAATCAACCCAGTTTCAATATGTCCAGGTGCTATTTTGGCCAATATTGGATATTTTTATTCGTTATCGTTGTCACATTTGTCGATAAATCTTCATCGAAACACAAACACACACACACACACATTCGGGATCAATGTGGTGGCTTTTGGCTTTTGTTCTCACGACTGATATTAAAATTGGATATTCCGTTTTTATGAATTATCGATAATTTTCGATGGACATCTGAACGAATGACGAATAATATACATGTGACAGATACGAATCAATCTGAAGTTAGCTATTAGTTGCGACATCTGTCTTAATGTTGTTGCTTTTTTTTCGCCCACTTCTCCCATTTTCATAATACATAAAACCAATTCAGTTTTGAATTTTATTTTTTTTAATTCGTTAGATCGTTTATTCATTCAAAACTATTGTGAAACTGGGTGGCCATGTTGCTGGTGTCACAAACCATAACAGAATAATAAAAATATGTAATAATAAATAATAAAAGAAAGGTTTCGCATGAAATGTGAATGATCAAGCTCCTCCCATTTCGAACAAAGCGCACATATCTTGGAATGAAAGTTTGGTTCCCGAATTCATTTTGCTACCGGTCAAAATATTAGTGGATAGTTCAAGCTTTTTGTTTTGGATATCTTGGATGACTTTTTCGATGGTGTTATTGCACAAAAGCCTTTCGAAAGAGAAACAAAAAAAAAACAATAAAAATAATAATTAAAATAAAATTGCAACAGATCAGTGTGTCAACTTACTTATAGATTTGAACGTTTTTTGTCTGACCGACACGATAAACTCGATCAAATGCCTGGGATTCAAGCTGAGGATTCCAATGTGGATCCATCAAAAATAAATGATTTGCACCAGTTAAATTCAAACCGACTCCACCGGCTACCAACGACAACAGCATAATCTATATATGTAATGATAAAAACCCCATTTGCTTATTGTTGCATGAAAATGAATGGAATTCATTTGGTGAATCTTACCCGTTCAGGTGTATGCGGCTTATTAAAGCTAACAACAATATCATTTCGTAGTTTGATCGGTGTTTTGCCAGTCAGTTCAACAAATTCAATGCCTTTGCTTCGAAGATGATTGCCAAAAATATTCAGAACACTGGTCCATTGTGAAACGATGATCATTTTGTCTTCGGTTTCTTTCAACAGACGTACAACCATTTCAGTGACTCGTTTGCACTGTTGAATGGAGAATAAAATCAAAGACAAACAATTGAATACATGGAAATGAATTTAACGAAAAATACGTTCGGTTTTTTGGTACGATGACTCTCACCTTTGAGCTTGGATTCATAAGATCATAAACAGGATTATTTACGCTTAGAATATTGTGCAATTTGACCGCATCATCTGCATTTTCCACCGCATCAGACTCTTTACCATTTAGATCTAATCCAACCAATGCTTTCATCATATTCAAGTCAACACCGTTATTTTCCTCGATTTCTTCCTCGCCCAAATCATCATTATCATTCAGCATCTGCAAAAACAAACACCAAAAACCAATATTATCAATCCCATCATTGTTAGCATATCCAAAACTTACAGACTTGATGAGACCCGGATGATCACAAATTTGTCTCAATCGCAACATTAATACCAAAATTGTTGCCGTTTGAACATCAGCATTGAATATCGATGATTTTATATTTTTCAATCGATTACGAATTTCATCCGGCAACACATATGGACCATCCTGCATAAAACCAGACTTTTGAGCCTGATGTTGAGCAACGTATTTCATGAAAACCCCTTGCGAATAGGTCAAAACATGCGTATAAACTGTGGATTCGTCACTGCTCAAATCAATCTGTTCAATGTTTATTATTTTTTCGGGCAATGCGGACAATTCACCTCTGATTTGAAGTTCGGCCTTGGTGCGTCGTAGTAGTAACGGTTTTAGGATATTATGCAAACGATTCATGCCACCGGCTGAACGTGGATCCGAAAATTTCAGAAATGTTTGCAAATCATTGAATGGTGAAACTTTTAAATATTTTAACATTGAATAAACATCCATGGATTTATTTTGTATGGGTGTTCCAGTTAGACCCCATCGAATATTGGCACGTAGTTCACATGCTGCTTTTGACATTGCTGTTGTATGATTGCGAACCATGTGGGCCTCGTCTAAGACGATCCGATCCCAATGGATCCGGAACAAAGGGCCCTACACAAACAAAAGAGAGATAAAAAATGAGGAAGAAAATTATAGTTGAAAAATGAAAATAAATGATTCGGACTTACATTGCTTTTATGTTCACTGGAGAGCACACCATATGTTGTCAAAACAATGTCATGTTTGCAAATAACATTTACGTTTCCCTTGCGATTATTACCATGATGCATCAAAATATTGAGTTTGTTCCGTTTGACACGTGTTTGGATCTCATGATTCCATTGATTGACCAGTGATGCGGGGCATACAACCAATGTACCGCCATTTTTTTTCGATTTATTTTTGTGAATGCGATCAACATCATCATCATCATCATCATCAAAATCGTCATTCGAATCTGAATCATCATTCTCTTTGTCATCATCGTCATCCGTACCGTAAATAGCGTCCAGCACTAATCCGATGACAGTTAACGTTTTACCCAGTCCCATGTCATCGGCCAAAAGGCCACCTTTTGGCTTTTGTTTTTCACGCCAACGCATCCATTTAATGGCATGCAATTGATGGGGCATTAGCGATACTTTAAGATTGGGTGGTGTTTCGGCCAGCTCATGATCACCCGGGCACAGTTGCATTGCTTTGTGTAATTTTTCGAGTCGATTTATTGTCAAAGCTTTTTGCGTATTGTGGGTATTCAATCCAATTTTGCCAGTAAATTTTGGTTGAATTTGATTAAGACCAGCACGCCAATCATCGGCCGCACCAATTTGCGCTTGAACTTCGTTTAAATTTTCCTCTTCCACCTTTAGTTCGGTCAATTCTTTTTCCAAAATTTGAACTTTGGACTTGAGCGTTTTGACTGATTCCATCAGTTTGGCCCCATTATCTGGTAATTTTATTTGCAATTCATTATGCAACTCGATTGTGGCCTTTAAATCATCTTTAGCTTGGTTTAATTCCTTTTTTTTTTGTGCATAAAATTCTTGCGACACAAATCTCTTCATGTATTTCCTTGTTGTTGGTTGTACCAATTTCTTTGATGGGCCTGGTGTCGATGTCTCACACACAAAGCTGACATCATCATCATCATTATCGTCTGTTGCTGATTCGATAATTGATGAACGCGTATTTCCGTTTTCCGATTCATCGGTTGATGATATGGTCTGAATATCATTGCCACTCATTCGGCTCTCATCGTCTAATATGGTATTCGAATCGATTGATGATGCTATTAAACTTTGTTTTGCGGCATCAATGCCAGACGATTCGGCATTCGGTTTTGGTAGACCAAAAGAATCGACACGACTGGTACTCAATTCAATTGCATTATCAGCCGCCTTTGATTTGGATAATTTAAAGAAATCATCATCATCATCATCGTCCTCGTCCGAAGTCTCTAAAATATTGTTATCTTTTGGTGCGAGTGAGAGGCGACCGGGTGCTATCGAACGTCGTCCAGTTATACTGCGACGAGATTTCGGCGAAAAATGGATTTCTTGAAACAATTTTTCTTCCTCTTCATCATCGGTGTCCGGAACGATTATGCTTTCTTCTGCTCCCTATATTATACAAAAAGTCTCAAATTTATTTTTTTGAAATCAATATTTATTAGCCGGTAATACGTAATAGCAACTTCAGAATGCAAAACTTCAGTAATGTAATGCCTTTCGTTTGACAGTGAACAAATTGGCCGGCCAAATAAATGGAAATGAATAAAACATCAAAAACCTGATGGAAATTCTTACCGAATTCTGTGTTGATGTTGATGCACTGTCTAAAGCGATGCTTTCGTCGGCAAGTATTTCACCGAAACCATTAGTTCCCTTTAATCACAAAACCAATATTCATTGCCAGTTAGGATTTTCATTTGGGACGGAGAACAAAGAATACTTACATTTTGGCTTGCTGAATTTTGACCATCAACATCACTCGTTGCATTTGTGGAATTGCGAATGCCACTTTCATTGTCCGAATCATCAGATTCATCCGAAGATATGACTCGGTTTTTGTTTTTCGATTTTACAATGTTATCGAACGACGAATAACTGTTTTCACTGGAAACATCAGGCGATTCATTGTGTGTGGACAAAAAATCATCATCATCGTCATCATCGTCTTCTGATGTTGAATACATTACTTTAGGTTTTCTGTTTAATTTACTCATTTCGATATGGAACTGAATGATTTGAAAAATTTGAGCTATGAAATGAAATAATATGCAAATGAAATTAATTAAAAAGTGTAAAATTTCTCTTCAAGTGAAACAAGAATGAAAAAAAAAATAAATGAAGAAAAAATCACATCGAATAACGGAAATATCCTAGCCAATGTGACAATAGCATAAGTAAGCGAACAAAATAATCGTATAAAAATTACCGAGCCAATTGGATCCGACGGCCAAACTAATTCGATAAAAATGCTGGTTTTCAAATAAATTTTAAATTAACTCTTAATATTTTTATTAATTTTCAGTCCGAATTATTGATTTAAAACTATTTTTAATTTCAATTAAAAATGTCTACGAAATAAATGAAGTTTAAGACATTTACAACACAAAGAACAATCACAAATGCGGTGTTTCAGTTAGAAACTCAAATTAGCTAGTTAACTTTGAAAATCATCAGACAAATCAATCTGAAGTTGGTGTCAATTCGCGCGCTCAAAATACACAAACGTTAATATGAACGTAAATTTGATATTCATGCACATTTCATTGGGATAGTAAAGGTCGCCATCTGTGTTATACAGATGGCATTTTCCATTAACCATTTATAGAACTGTCACTTTATATCGTTCACTTTATTTCAAACAATGATAGAAAAAGAGAAAAAGAGAGAGAGAGAGAGAGAGAGAGAGAGAGAGAGAGAGAGAGAAGAAG
>GL501532.1:1424425-1490814 GCA_000149185.1 Mayetiola destructor | reverse complement strand
GAGAGAGAGAGAGAAACAGTGAGATAAAAACCATACACATAAATCGCTTTTTTTGACTTATATCAAATATAGTGAACCAGAGTGTATACATTGTGCAAAATTTCCAATCAATCCATTTAACCAACCAGTCCAGTCGGTGGTGTGTAACAATCGTTCGTATTCGATCAGAATTTAATTTTGTGTTTTTTATTTGTCGTTTTTTCTCGTGATTTCAGGCGTTTAAAAAGTTTAAAAACAAGTGAAACAGAAAAAAGTTCAAACCTACAAAAAGTAAATGGAAAAAAAAAATGGAATTTAAAGGCGATTCTGTTTTTAATTTTTGGGTTTGTTTTTTTTTCTATCGTTTGTTCGTTTGTTCGTTTATTTGTTATTCGTTTGTTCATTCGATCGGCATTTCACAGTTGAGCCACTGATTCATTCTTGATTCGCGCAACAACGAAAGAAATAAAAAATCTATGAAAAATACCGAATTCTGATTCGTCATTAGCCATTAGCCAGTTTATTTCAAAAAATTAGTGCTGGTTTTGTTGTCGAAAATATGAATTATCCTTTAATCATCATCAAAATCGTAAATTTTTGTTTTTTTGTTTTTGTTTCGTGTGAATCAGACATTAGAAACCACTTTTGATTTAATAGAATGCAACAATTTTAATTTTGAATGGGACATTTGTCAAAGATCCGAATCGATTGTTAGTCACAAATTGGAATATTCTACGGCTTAATCCATGAGGAATTGAATGCCAATACAAATATGCACAGATGTGCAACGTTTGGTGTGGAAATGATGGAATTGATTTGACAATAAGTGCACAGTGCACAGTGCACAGTGTGCGCGCACAGGATTATAATGAAATAATTTAAAATAGTTTCCAATTTTCAATATTCAATATTTCAATTTAAATTTATAAAATGAAATCATCTCATCCCATCGAGTCCAATTCAATTCGATCTCAGCTGGTGATGGTGATATTGATGTTGATGATTGTGTGGATTGGTGATGTTCCTGTGAAATTCATGAGGTGGAGAAATTGTCAAAAGGGTGGATGAACTTAAATCAGTTTTAAGACGAATATTTTCCATATCGAATGGGAAAATATGCTCCGAAACGATTCCTTGGGTTCCAGATTGACCCGAGAAGAAGAGAAAAAAAACAACACACACACACACACACACAATTCAATAATAACAATGACATATGACAGATAGAAGAAAATAATATCGTTTATGAGGTTGTCATGCCATTCCAATACATCACACAATTTCAGAGTGTAAGAAAATCAATTCAAAATTGAAATTGAAATCAAATAAAATGACAGAGACATGAAATACATCGTGTTGATGAGGGCCCTGTTCATCGATTCATTTCTATCCGTTTTCTAATAAAAATTTTGTTGACAAACATAATCCGTAAAAAAAAAAGAAGAAAAAGAAAAATCCAATTTTTCTTCAAGTTCATCCACTCGATCGATTGCTGTCTAATTGACCGATTGGTGTAATCAATATCGGACGTGTTCGCATAAAATGGCTAGCAAAGATCACATCAATAAATAAATAAACGGTTTCAATATGAAAAAATTCAGTTGCCATCCATGCATCAATCCGAAAGACATACGGCACCACATAAGCACATAAACGTATGAAAATTGGATGATATCAAATTGTGAATTTCGTTGCATTTGTTGTTGTTGTTGTTGAAATTGTAATGTAGTTATAGAATGTGAAATATGAAATAATTTACATTGCGTTGGACCCGATACATTGAGAGAATGTGTTCGGTTTGTCTGTCTGTCTGTCTGTTGTCGTCGTCGGTTGAATGTAATGAATCTGAATATGTTTGTGTGAGAATTGATGGGAGAAGAAAAGAAAAACGCGTGGGCATTTATTTGCACAATGTACTCATACTCACACAATTTTTGTTTTTTTTTTTTTTTTTTTTTTTTGCCTATGGTTATTGTTGGTCATGGAGAACATGAAATTATTATTATTTATTTTGAAACAAAGAAACAATGAAATCGTACTACCATTCGGAAATTCGAGGTTTTTGCTTTGCAGTTTGTTTTTTTCTTCACTTTACTTGTTTCAATCCTTCGGAATTCGAATACAACCGAAAAAACGCAAAAAAAAACAACACAAAAACCTTTGGAAAATCATTTGAAAATCTTGTGTCCATGGGATGGCTGAGTTTTTCCTTCATTTTTAGCTCTGCTGGTGTTTTAGATAGTTATTCAATTTTGTAATTGTTTGTTCTTGTCGGTTTCCGCCGCTCACAAAAATTATCACATTACATGAAAAAAAAAAATATATATATATATTTGTCAATGAATTTCCCCAGTATGTATTCAGCATTCGTATATCAATTGACTGGCTTTAATCTTCAATGTTCATGGTAACTGGTGATTCAATAGAATGAAAATTTGTGTGTTTTTTTTTTCGGAAAAAAATGAAGCTGAAATAAAAAAAGAAGCAGAAAAGAAAAGAAAAGAAAAAATAAAAGATGACCAAGCGCAGATGAGAATGTATTTGTATGGACATTTTTCAATGGTTTCCCTTCGACTATATACATACATTCGCATTAAAGATAAATCAAGTGCATATACTGCATTGTTTACTGTTGCAAATAGCCTTGTACTATACATAGTAGGGCCTAACGTTCTATACGGCTGAACGCTCAATGTTCAATAATTCCTTTAATTTTGTCCTTAAAAAAAGCTGTTGCTCTTTCCACTATCGCCTATTTTATTTTATTTTCTGACCGAATAACATATGTGTGATGTATGCCAGTGTGTGTTTGTGTGTGTTGTGCATCTACCCAGAATCCGAATATAGTCAATCAAACAAAGATCGATTCCTTTGTCTCAACAATAGGAAAACAACAAAAAAAAAAAAAGAAAAAATGCAATTTCATTTCGTAGAAATAGCTGAAAGTTTTTTTCAATTCACCGGCATGGCATACCATTTGGCTACATCAACATCTCTGTTGGCCAACAATGAAAAAGATATCTATTCTGTCACAGCTGTCGTTTTTTTTTCTTTCTTTCATTTCGGATCTTTTTCGGGTACATCAAAATTGATCAACATGCAACGCTTTCACGTGTTCAATCGGAATAATTTTTTATGTTTCATATTTTTTGCTATCTCTCTGTCTCCATCCCCATCTCGGTCACACATTTCAATTACACTGTCAAAGTGTTTATAGTAGGTATAGTCAGTAGGCATAAGCCATAAGCATGGATATCGCTTCAATATGCTCTACGATTGAACAATAAATAATAATTGAAAAATCCCAAATGGAATGTGAGACTACATTTTCATTTTCCATTATACATATATTGAGGATGTTGATACCTTATACAGATTTCATTAAGTATATGAAAGCAGCATAACAATGACACCACGCATACAATTCACTTGCGAAATAATGTGTCTATTCATTTTTGGGTTTCATTTAATTTCCAATCGAAAATCAATGTACTGTATACGATCTGGTTATTATTTTGTTTTTTCTTTTCATCAAACAGAGAGAGGGAGAGAGATATGGCCAATATGGCAGTTATGACTCGGTTACTGAGCCTAATAAAAATATATGTTATAGATTCAGTTTCGCTGATGGATTCCATTCAATTGAGCCAACAAAATATATCGAAAAATGATATTTTTAATAAGTTGTTAATAGGCATGATCGGCACACAAACCTAGATTATCGTATGGGCCATGTTCTATGCCACAATGTGACGAAAGAAAACGAAAAAAAAATAATGAACGGTCTCAACGGACAATATAATCAATCAAATTGAACCGATGAAAGAAATAATGCACGAAATAGAAACCGGTACTGGCACTGCCAGTTAGTCAGATCATACGTCATATGTAAATACATATATGTAGAATCGTGTTACATTTGAATTTCCGGAGCAAAATATCATTAGCAATAATAATAATCAAATGAAACTTGAACCGCATTTTAGAGTTTGGCTCAATTCTTTCGTTTTGCTTTTTTGTTTCTCAGTTGAGTTCTTCTTTTCTCTGTTCTTATTAAATGGATTGTAAAGTGATAAGGATCCCGAAGTTGCCCCCGCAATATTATAACAGCAAAGTATATTTTAAATTTCATGTAATAAGAATGTTACAAAGTATTTATAATTGTGGCCTTAATTTGATCTAGAAAAAAAATATTGTGCGGATTTTGTGCAATAGTTTCGATAAAAAGGGGAAACTCTACCAAATGTTGACCCGCTCACACTTATTCGCTACTTATATTATTTAGTCGCATGTGGCTCTTATGCTGTTTGGCGTATGACTCTGGGCTTACTATATTTACATTTCAGATTTAATTGAATGAATAAGAAAAAAAAACAGAGCGAAAAAAAAACAATCAAAATCACACAACAAATATGAATGTTAATAATAATAATCCAGCAATTATTATGGGCTTGAGCTCAAGCGGTGTGCGTATTTCCCGTAAAACGGCTCAGAACCATCGACAACAACAACAACAACAACAAACTGAACAAGAATGAGAGAGAGAGAGAACAAAAAGCAGATTACAGAGAAGAAGAGAAGAAAAAAAACGCAAAAAATATAAAAAATCAACAATAAAACTTCTACAGTGATCAAAGCTCTTTTAAAACTCTTTTCGCTCGCGCTGAAACAAACAAAAGAAAAGAAAAAAAACGGCAACAATTCAACTACGATTCAACACCAAACCGTAAATGGCTATGTTATTGTCATGTGTATTCGGTATTCGGTATTCCGTTGGTGTGTTTATGTGTTGCGTTTTATTACAATTAAATTTTATTTGGTTTTTGCGTTTGATTTGCTTCCGAGCCCATGTACTGAATACTGAACACACCATATCCATCATATGCTGAATGCTCACACTCTTTTCTCTTCATTCTTAAAAAATACAAATAAGTGTGTTTGTGGTCGACGGTGATGGTTGAGCTTGTGTATTGTATGGCACGGTTGTTGCTGTTTTTTTTTTTCATTCTTGTAAGCATTAAGCGATGATGACGGTTAGGTGTATATTTCACATTTTAATTGAATGATTGGTTGAAATTAAAGCGTAAAACTACAAAAGACCGCTTACGGCCAAACTAAAAGCCAGGCAGGCAGGCAGTCAGGCAACTATATAATATCCTATTTAAAAACATTTATCATTTAAAGTAAAGAGCAGGCAGATTGTGTAAGGATTTTTTCGGAATTCGAGACAAAAATTTATCAATTTTATTGTTAACCAACCGAAAATAGATTCAAAATAGAAAAATCACCTTTAGTTTGGAATCGATGACGTTGTTGATGATTTGTTTTGTGAAGACCTTAACGGCTACAAGGTATGCGGTATGACTAATCTCATCCCATATCCCATATCGACAATAGCTATAAATAAATTGAAATTTTTCGTGCCATCGCATTAAATTAAATGCTTTTGTGTCAAAACAAAAAAATTTTTTTTCGGTCGTTTGAAAATCCATTCAATTGGAAAATCACGCTAAAGCCACGTTCTTTCTCGAATCCCTATTATTGTGAGTGTCAGTGGGTATTTGCATATGAAATATGGTTTGTGAAATAGGAAAGAAATGAGCCCCATTTTAATATGATATTGTGATAGAATGAAGAGAAATAAAAAAAACAAGGACAAATTTTCAAATTTGGTGTGATATTTATGTGCACAGGCATCGGCCATCCATTCATTCGAATCCGAAATGATTTGGTTGTTTTGGTTGGACAATTGTCTTTGACATATGAGATGGATTGAGAACATTTGCCTCTCAATATAGAACGAACGTTGGAATGCATTGTAATGAAATTTTTCGTTTTTGAGAGTTTCGAAAAATGCAAAACCACAGCCAACACCATGACGACAATGAAAAAAGAGTCAATGACCTTGAACAGATTTTTCTTTTCAACAAACACCCAAATACCCACTTATTGTATGTGTAATGTGTAATATACATTATATCGTCTATCCTTCGATATTTCTCCATCTCTTTGTTTTAGCACAGAATTGTAACTGTTGTGTCGCGCGCGTCTCATTGAACTAAATGGATTTTGACATATAAATACTTTAAAGTAAATTTTCGCCTTATGCCTTCTGTTTGATTCGAATTATTCGTGGAATAGGTTGTGAGAATTTTGACACTTTTGGTGTTTGCCATGAAAACTCTTCGTTTCCATTATTACATATTATTATCAAATTGATTTAAAAAATGTTTTTCATTTTTTTCGTTTCCACTTTCTTTTTATTACGCAGATGGAATTTCAGTGAATTTGGAACAAAAATTAAAATGAAAAAAATGATGGAATAGATTGCAGTACATTGACATTGAATCGCCTGTCTAAACAAATATCATCAATCAAAGTGCAAACAAATACAAATATTGCATCGAATCATTTCATCATTTATGATATTTGGATTTGATTTTTGTTGTGTGGGCTAAAGTTAGCGGACTCCATTCCATTTCTGTGAATACGGTTCTATGAATATTGTACGAAAAAACATACGAAATATGAAAATAAAATCGAATTGTGAATTGGAAAAAAGTTTGGTGATCATTTAAGGAAAAACGATTTTATCAAGTAATCCAATGCAAGTGCCAATTGGCAATGAAAGCCAAGTGAAAAAAAAAAACACCGAAACAACGATTTTATTTTTGTTTTCGAAATAGAAAAATAAGAACAACAACAACAACAACAACAACAAAAACAAAATAGATAATTTTTTATAAATTTAGACGAGCACAAAAATAATGCTGCATGCATTTGAATTAAAGAGAACGTGAATCATCTGCGAAGAAATAAATAACAAAAGAGAGATAAATAATTGGAAAACAACAACAAATCGATGTGGATTAATGCTAAAAAGAGCTGAAAAGAAAAAACAAACTAAAAATACCAAAGCTCATACAAAAAAAAAAACGAAAAATGGTCATTCGCACAGACCGTCTTTTCTGATCATACACCGAAGATAGCAGCCGATTGCAGAGGATACAATAAAAAAAAAATACAATACAAAGCTCAACAAAACTGAACCAAACAGAGAGCAAATTATATTCGCAACGAATGAAAAGCAAAAAAAAACATCAATCAGTAAATCAAGTATTAAACGCGAAAACCAAGAAAGAACGACAAAAGAAGACGAACGAAAAGAAAATCAAAGCAAAACAAAGACGAACGACTTATTTGTTTGTATGCTACGCGTGGCGGACGTTAACCGAACGCATCAACCGTTGTAATCATACCCATCAAGTTCATATCAACAATAACAACAACAACAACAACAACACTCAGAACATTTCGATTGATTCGAATACATTTCCATAGGCCTAAATAACGACTAACGATTGGCTGACTGACGGCACGACGATCAATAGCGACGCGGGAGTCGGTACTCAGATAGATCCAAAACAAAAGATAAAAAAAAGAAAAGAAAATAACAACACTGTCTTTGAGATGGGGAAATTATTGAGCTTGCTGGCACGTGATGATTCGAATTGTTGCACACCAAAAAATTATGATGTCTTTTTGGATTTTGAAAATGCCGCACCAACCGAAACAGAACGTGAAATTTATGATGAAGTGGAACGTGTTCTACGCGAATCGGAAAGTGTTTTAGAAGAAATTCAATGCTATAAAGTGAGTACAGTTCTTTTTATCCCCCCAATTGTTTTTTTTTTGCTTGGTTCATAAATAAAGAAAGAAAGAAATAAATAAATAAATAATAATTGTTGATTATATTATGATCGTTCAATTTTCTTGCATAAATTTTCACGGTTTTATGTTTTATTTTTGCAATTTGCAATTTATATTTGCAATATTTCCGATGATTGAATCCGTTGGAAAGAAAAAGAAATGGAAAAATCTGATTAAAATTTTATGGGATGTGCACTGAGCAATGAGCGATTTCGTTACATAAAGTGTAAATCATTATTGGCAAGGATTCATTAGGAAAATTCATTCACGTCGCATATTTGTGCATTATTGCATGACCATAGCATTCATTAAAAATAATTTATACCACAAATTTGCTCGCTTGCTAGATTTCGGTTCAGCTACACTGCTCAAAAACCGCCAAATCGATTCAAGTCCAAGTTCCAACATCGAAATATTTCAAATTATTATCATTTTTATTATTATTATTTTAAATTGAGTTAAATAATGTCAATTCATTTCAATCAGATTTATATTCTCCTTTTTTGATAATGTTGACCGATTTTTGGTGTATTTGGTGTTTTGTACATATTAAAACAGGGTGCTGGTAAAGAGATTCGTGAAGCAATTGCCGATCCACAACAACAATATCAAGAAAAAGCATGGAACGCAGTATTACCGTTAGTTACCAAACTGAAACGTTGCTACGAACATTCAATTGAATTGGAGCGCATCGTACCAAAATTATTGTCACAATTGGTTGGTGGCCGACTGAATCCCACCCAACATTTAGAAACACAACAAGCTTTAGTTAAACAGCTAGCTGAAATTTTGGAATTTGTATTGAAATTTGATGAATTTAAGGTAAATTTACGTTCGGTTGGTTTAGCATGCCAGTGAAGCCATCAAAAAAAAAAAATAATAATAATAACGAGATCAATTCTTTTTTTTTTTTTATTTGAGTAGATGAAAACGCCGGCAATTCAAAATGATTTCAGCTATTATCGACGAACCGTAAGCCGGCAACGAATTGAGAACACTAGTCAAATGTTGGTTAGCACAGAATTGGCAAATCGAATGTCATTATTTTATGCGCATGCAACACCAATGCTTAAAGTATTAAGCGAAGCAACTAGTAAATTTGTAAATGATAATGCCGATGATGTGGACAATACAACCGAAACATTGGGCACCATGGCCAAAGTTTGCTTAAGAATGTTAGAAAATCCGTAAGTCCATATATACATAAAATATAGCGTACATCTAAATTAAATATACTAATACATAGATTTTATTTTATTTTTCTATTTTTCTATTTATTAACGTGTCCAACACAGAAAACTGTTGTCACAAATTGAACGAGAAGAGACTCATTTGTTGGTGCTGCGTGTGATGGTCGGTTTGGTGATTTTGTATGATCATGTGCATCCAGTTGGTGCATTTGTACGTGGTTCACATATCGATGTTAAAGGATGTGTACGACTGTTGCAGGCCCAACCAGCCGTTAAAGCTGAACCATTATTGAATGCTCTACGATACACAACAAAACATCTGAATGAAGAAAATACACCAAAAAATATTAGAAATTTATTAGCTGCCTAAGCATCATCACCCCAGATATCCCCTTTCCCCACCCCTCACTCACCTTTATCATAAATTTTCTTTGTTTTCTTTTTTTTTTTGTATTTTTGTATTGTTTTTCAATTATTTTTATTGATTCATGATGAAAAGCAATTTGAAATATGTGTTAAGTTCAAAATTCACAATGCAATTCAAAGGATGTGGAAATAACTTAGGAAAAGGCTGAGGTTTTTCTTTCCAGGTCATTCAACAGCCTTTGCAAATTACATTGTGAAGAACAGAAATGATTATTATGCATAAACGAAAACGAAAAGTTTTCTTTTGGTTGATATTGTTTTTTTTTTTTGTTTAAAGTTTGAAAATTTCCAAGAAAACCATCAAACGGATTTTGAAGGAAACGTAGTACCTTTAGTTGAAATTTAGCTAATTGAATGAAGAGAAAAAGAACAGAAAATTGATTATTAATATTATTGCATATTATAAGTCGTAATCGACATTATCAACTTGACCATTCTGATCCAATAACAAAAACAAAAATGCACATATTTTTTAATTATTAAACAATTGAATCACGAACACCCACACACACATACACACACACACACACAAACCGATTACCAAACTAAAGTAAGCCGTTTTTTTAAATGAACGGAAGTCACAAAGCTCCGGTCATCTTCTATGCTTCTTTTGGTCTATGAAAAAAAACCCAGGCCGATTAAGACACCGCATGTCCTATACTCCAACATTACACAAATCACGAACACAAACACCAAACAAATTATTATTGAAAAATTATACGCCTTTTTCTTAATGCATTAATTAGTTGTTTTTCTTAACGAAAATCGAAATTTATGACTAAACAAAATATTTAGAAAATAAAAGAAATTCTTTCCATTTGTGTCTAAAGATATTCATAGATTTTCATGGAATTTATCTTAAATAATACTTCTTATGTCGAATTCGTTATTATTTTTTATTAGAAATATTTTTCGTTGCTAGCTTTATTTTAAGCATTAAATGCATATTCGATTATCACATTAAATCGAATAGAAAAACGATAAAACGAAAAAAAAAGAAGGAAAAAAAAAATCCACTAAATAAATAGAAAAAGAAAACAACCAAATTTAATGAGCTCCCGAAAGAAGGGTTTTGAATGGATTAGAGCGGAGCTGATGTGTGGTGTTTGTCGAAATATTGAGTTTTCCAGCCAAATTCAATGGACAAATGTTCACATTGATATTATTTCGCTTTTTGAACAAATAAATGGAGAAAACAAAATAGAATGCACCCAATACTGAATACAATCTCATATGACATCTATTTGACCAAACATGTATTTTGTATTAATGTTATTAAAATATTCGGAATTCAATATTCAACACAAAATGCATTTCGAGAGTGGAAAAATTCAGCCGAAACCGAAACGAACTCACTTGAACGATAAAAGATTAATGTAATGTCCTCAAAGTGAAAATTTTGTTTAGCCCGTACGATTTTTGTAAAACATTTTCCTTTTTTTTTTTGTCAATCTAAATAGATCTCTGATCCTAATGACGATGGAAAAAAAAATTAACAAAACAAACAAACAAACAAACCTTGCATTGTATTCTTCATTTATTTATTTTCATTAAATGTGTGAAAATTTTAGATAATAACAGACAACTGGAATTATATTGTAATCAAGCCATTGCTTGACGCTTAGCAATCGGCTCATTTGGATCAGCGCTTTCTAATGACTTTTAATGGTTGAAACAATTTTGTGCATAAATTTCCGATATCAAGGTACATTTCTTTATGGTTTTTATTGCGTCATTAAGTGATTGAAAGGCCAAAATTGACGCACTTACCGGCTAACTCATAATCGGCCTCTTCGAATAATCGCATGCGTCAGCAAAATTTTAAAGACTAAATTTTTGAATGGGCCCAATTAAAAATAAATCAAATGCTAATTTTATAGCCAAAAGTTTATTGTTGTCGAATGTTCATCGAATAATAATAAACAAAACAATCAATTTAATTTGGTTTCTTAATGTGCCGTTTCCGATTTAATGACAACAATTATGAAAATCGTTTCTTTTTGTCCTTCGAATTATTCGATTTCTGCTGATAAATTTGTTCCAATTTCCTTAAAATACCCAGTTGGATTGGTCGTCGTTTCCCTTTAGCCGGTGCCAACAATTGTTCGATTTGTTGTTTAAAATCCATATTTTGAGTTTGGCTAAGGATTTGATCCATCGATTGAGCAATAACTTCCAAATGTGCACCATGATTTTCGCCATAATTTTGTTTTTTTGTTTTTTTGGCCATCGTTGCTTTGAGCGAATGATGATTTTTTCGGTTGAATGAATCCAAAATTAAATTAAAGGTGGCTTTGACAGCTGCCGATTATAATATTTTTGTGTAACGTCAAACGACAAATCGTTGAATAAATTTATGACATTTGCAAATACATGCGGCAGCTATCGGCTATCGACATTAACGATAATTTAATATTCTCGAATAAAAAAAAAAAAATTGTTTTTGCAAATCTTCAAATGGCTAAGAAAAGAATACGAGAAGTGAAACAAAAGGGGCAGGCGAAAGGCTATCAAAGGACCAACGAAATCTTCTATAATCTAAGTGATAATCAGTCGATTGGGGGTCAGCGAATTCAGCACTTTTCAAACCAAAACAGAAAAAAAAAACCGAAAAAACATTCATTTGACGTTTTCATCACACAGTACACTGAAAACGATTGCCAGTCGCCATCAGCGAGAGGTAAGAAAAAGACACCAGCAGAGTCTATTATCACCAAATGCTCGCATAATGCAAAAAGAAAAAGAAAATCGAATAAAAAAAAAGTAGAACACAGAGAAAATCTGAACATCATGGGCCACTTGGATGTGTTATCAGGAATATAAAACTTGCGTATCATTCCATTTATTATTATGGAATTTAATAATAAAAAAAAAAAAAATTACCCCCCACATCACCATTTCACTGGCAAAAGCAAAACAACATGTTTTCGCATTTTAATGACTTTTTTTTGTTTCGCTGCTTTTTCCCATATCAATCTTCAATTGAACGAGCAATTATGACGATCATGGCGATGGAATGTTTATAATATTAACTTCACTGACGATAACTAAAATCGGTTGTTATCAATTTGTTCTAATGTTGATTCGATTGGTGAATACAAAAGCGAAATCGTTGAAATTGTTTATGTGAATAAAATTTATAAATGGATTTTGTTCGGAAATCTTTGAGGTCCGAGGTAATGTGCTGAATTTTACACACCCTAAAATTTGACGAAATGATAGCAAACATTCAGGTCGATAAATTTCATGGAATTCTTTCAGTGCTGGAGAAAAAGAGAGAGAGAAAGGAAGAGAGACAGACAATGTTCTTAATTGAGAAAATGAGCAAAATGATAATTGATCGTCGCGGCCTGCTGAATAAAGAATGAAAAATAAAAATAATAGCAAACATGGCAAATTTCAAATCAATTTTACATCAAACAATATGTTGTTTTTTTTTCGAAACGATTGAGAAAAACAATCCCAATACTGCTAAATGTCTAGCAAAACTGCTTATGATTTTAATATTAATATCGCACTAAATGCTTGTCGTGCTCTATTCTGTATTCGATAGAGAATCCATAATCCATTATCCATAATGTGATGCATTTACTGCAATTATAAATATTATAAATTCAATTCGAACGATCAAAATGGCATTCTTTGTTCATAAGTTGTGTTGGTGTATGTGTTGGCGACCCGACGGAAAAAGTCAAGTGAATATCACAACACAATTTATTATTATTATTATTATTTTTATTATCAGAGACAGACAGCGAAGTGTCAGAGATCTCTTTTCTACTGTGTAAACAATTAATTAAATATACATGCGATTCAAATCAAAAATGAACAAAAGTGATGCCTCGTTACGAAATCAAATCACAAACACACACCGACAAACAATGGAAATTTACATGATCGAGTATTTTCTATTCAAATTGTTCCGTTTTATGTTATGCCACAATAGTCTAAATGGGGTCCATCTAAATTTCTCGAAACGAAAATGTCAATTAAGCCCATTTGGAAAAAAAATTCCATGGCCAAAAACAATTTGGTCCGTTGTTAGCAAATCAAATGATTTTCAAATCATCACCATCAAGTGGATTTAAAGAGGCCTGATTTTGAACTTTGTTCATAATAATATGTCTAGACGCTCGCCTAAAAATTACAACTGCTTCATAAACATGGAACATAAATTTTTGTTCAAACAAAAAATGTTCATACAAATTTCGATCAAATCGGATTCAATGGAACAATGGAACATGTAGAACACGTGCCCATAACATTTGAGAATTTCAAATTTTCGAAGGGGTTTGCGCATCAAATTTCATTTCACCAAAGAAACAAGTGAACATTTCACAGATTCCTCGTAAATAAGTAGACAAATGATGAAATTGCAATAAAAGAAAGAAGATAGATGAGCAATGCTTATGCACACCGTGTGAATGGCCGTTGCTGTCGACCAATTTTGTGTTTTCTTGTTTCGGCTGATGTAAGAGTTGACATTCATTTCAGAACGAATATCGACAGAAAGAAAGACAGAAATGGCCACAAATACAATGCATCAAGTGAATGCTTATGCAAAATTTGATATGATTTTTCGATGCAAATCGAATATGCCAGTCGTTCAAATAATAATTCCATCGAAATGAGAATAATAATCAAATTCAAATTTTAATTGCACAGAAAACAGAAACGCAAAAACACCGATCTAATAAGAACTAGACCCTTTAATGCTTTCATATAAGAATACAAAGTGCAAAAGGGAATCATTCACATGGATTCAGTTTTTCTTTCTCTCTCTCTCTCTCTCTCTCTCTCTCTCTCTGTTTTATTCTGTTCTTGCTTCTTTTTTGTTTTTCATTATCGGCATATCGGTTTGGCTGTCGTTTGCTATTTGCTATTCGTCCATGAAACATTTGATACTTTGAACCGTCAATTCTTTTCCCGATTGGCGAATCGAATAAATCCATTTCATTGCGATGATTCGGTTCAAAGTTTCATTTCTTAAATTGATTAAAAAAAAAGTGGATTTTGTATAGGCATCGTAAAGACAGCAACCAGCCAAATTAAAATCAAATAAAAATCACTAAACTCATACATTTACAATAATTGACATAGTAAAAGTGTGAATTGATTTGTCTTATCAGCTGTTTTAGCCATGAATATGATTGTATTTGTCTGATTTGCTGTATTTGCTCTTAAATTTTGATGAATCTGGTTATTTTGATTAGTTTGAAATTGTTTTCTTTGGAAAATTAGTTTGTTTTGTTTTTGTTTTGATGAATGTTGTTGTTGTTGTTGTTGTGGTTAGAAAAACATTTTGCTTTAAATAAGTGGATCATCTTGTAGAAGTGGTTTTTTTCCTTCGTATGACGAAACAACTGGCTAAGCTCATTGATTAGAGTGGACACACAAAATCTTAACATGTATAGTTTTTGTACACAATTTCCATTTGATATCTGAATGTCGGGTGTTGAGTGTTGGACCCGGAATATTCGTCCAAAAATTAAGTATTAAACAATGACATTTTGTGATACGACTTGAAAAATGGACTATTGAACCCTGAATCCAGAAAACTGAACCGAATCCAAACAGAGAGAATTACACTAATTCATTTGGATCATTGATCAATGTATGAGTGTCCAAATAAATAAAAACAAATGCACGCTTCGTATGTAGTACAACGTTCGAAGGCAACAAATTCAGTGACAATATGATAACGAGCCTCTATGCCCCGCCAATCACTGGCTACATTGATTATTATTATTGTATTTGCCCCTCTTATTCATATAAAATGCTTTTGTGCTCTTTGTTCGATGGGCCATTCTCATTTGTCTGTATATGCATCTTAATTACACATCCAAGACAATTGAAACAAAGAAAAATCACCAATTTGTTGGAAAATCACAACAATTTGCACACACTTTTCCTATCCCATTGCTTTGAACACAAACACACAGACACAGACACATTAACTAAACAATAATATGGATCCTGAAATCCTAAATTCACATAAATCAAAGTCAAAGGCAAGAAAAAAATGAAGTCCAAGAGCCGACAAATGTTGTAAACATGTAAATAACATAATAGCGAACAGACAAACTAAAAAAAAAAGAGAAAAAAAACAATGAGAACAATAAGAAAATACAACGGGGCCACAGATATTCATATAACATATGCCAATATGTATTTGTATGAATTATATTCAGTTGTGGCTGTGCCTGTGCTGCCGTGGTCGTTTCATACAAAATAGAAAGAAAAAAAAAACAAAACAAATTGAATAGAAGAACAATGTGCAAACGTAGCGATTCCTATATAAAGCGGTTACCGTTCAAAATATCCTCAGATCGTTCAGACGATTGTCCAAAGTAATTTGACGGAGATAGAAAAAACAAAACACTGAATCGAATTAACTGTCAATCGAACTTACTGTTGTCTTTGAATCACGTTTATTTTGGAAGAACCGGGAACATTAAAGGATCTTTGAATAATTTGAAACATTTTTTTTTTTTTTTGCAATTTTGCCACCGAAAATTTTCATATTTAAATGAATAAAACAGCCAATAACGCTCAACGTAAACCAATTAAATTTCGTTTGTATTCGAAGTGCGGATTTTGTGAGTTTTTTTATGTGCATTGAACTATTTTTGGCGCGAAACTGAAAGAGAAAATTCGATAAAACGAATAGGCAAAAGAATTCTTTTCAAAACGGCATCAATTAGTCTACGAGCGACACAAAATCTACGAAGTTTTGTGCAATTTTGTGTTCGATCGAAAAGTACATTGCGTTCAATTAGCGACACCGATATCAAAATGCCTGAACTTATCGAAAAGATTGCGCCAACGTAAGTACATTTTCAATCATATTATATATTAAAAGCTCGAACGGGTCCATCGATCAAGGTTCAAAATTCCATTTGAAATTTTCGAAAAATTGATAGGCCTAAAATATCAACGAATCTATTTTTTTTTTTCAATCAGTCCGCAATTACAAATGCAAAATCGTTGCATTTTCGAATGATTATGAATTTTAATACGCAATTTTGTCTCAAACACAATAATGTATTCATTTACATTTTCAAAATAAGGCCTATCAATAGACCAATTTCGAAATATCATTTGACTTTGCATCACCTTTTATGTGGCATCATCGTTCTTGTGGCATCGTCGTTCGTACATTTGCAAATCATGATGCAATTTGTGTCCCAAATTCGAAAATATTTTGCATTCAAATTTTTAATTTGAAATTTTTCGCTCTCTCTGTCTCTCCGTTTCTCTTCGTTTTCCTTAGATCCAGTTTTGTGACATCGAAGTGCACGACAACCAGCAATGTTGGATTGTACAACCATATACGGGGATTTCCGGTGACCAATGGTGAACTAAGTACTCTGTCACCAAAAGTGCGTGCCTTCATCGAGGAATCGGTTATGCTGTGCCAGCCGGAAACTATTCACATTTGTGACGGAAGTAATCGTGAATATCAAATGCTGTTGCGTTTATTGCAAAATCAAGGAACAATCACACCATTACCAAAATATGAAAACTGTTGGTTGGCACGAACAAATCCGGCTGATGTGGCACGCGTTGAATCGAAAACATTTATTTGTACGGCAAAACGTGAAGAGGCCATTCCAAATATCGATGCTAATGTACAAGGTAAATTGGGCAATTGGATTTCTGAAGAAAACATGCAAAAAGCGGTTGCCGAACGTTTTCCTGGTTGTATGCGCGGTCGAACAATGTATGTTTGTGCATTTTCAATGGGACCCGTTGGATCGCCATTATCAAAAATTGGTATTGAAATAACGGATTCAGCGTATGTCGTTTGTTCGATGCGAATTATGACCCGAATGGGACAAAATGTTCTGGATGTATTACGCAATAATGAACATTTTGTTAAATGTTTGCATTCCGTTGGAACTCCGGCCAATGGAAAAATTGATCAATTATCATGGCCATGTGATCCAGAACGTACGATTATTTTGCATAAGCCATCAACAAATGAAATTGTTTCGTATGGTTCGGGCTATGGTGGAAATTCATTGTTGGGTAAAAAATGTTTTGCATTACGTATTGGAAGTACAATTGCACAAAAAGAAGGATGGTTAGCCGAGCATATGCTTATATTGGGCATAACAAATCCCAAAGGTGAAAAATATTATATTGCTGCCGCTTTTCCATCGGCATGTGGTAAAACAAATTTGGCAATGTTAACACCATCATTGCCCGGCTACAAGGTTGAATGTATCGGTGATGATATTGCCTGGATGAAATTCGATGAAAATGGTCAATTGAGGGCTATTAATCCGGAAAATGGATTTTTTGGCGTTGCACCGGGAACATCGTACGAAACCAATCCAAATGCAATGAACACAATTTTCAAGAATACACTATTTACAAATGTGGCGGCCACATCGGACGGTGGTGTTTATTGGGAAGGACTGGAGAATACATTAACGAATGACATTAAAGTGACTGATTGGTTGGGAAAACCATGGCAATTGGGCACATCAAAAACACCAGCTGCTCATCCAAATTCTAGATTTTGTACACCGGCTCAACAGTGTCCGATTATTGATAAAGATTGGGAAAATCCCGATGGTGTACCGATTAGTGCGATTTTATTTGGTGGTCGACGACCGTATGGGGTTCCTTTGGTTTATGAGGCAAAAAATTGGACGCATGGTGTTTTTGTGGGTGCAACAATGCGAAGTGAGGCAACTAGCGCAGCCGAACACAAGGGAAAAATTATCATGAATGATCCGTTTGCGATGAGACCATTTTTCGGTTATAATTTTGGACATTATTTGCGACATTGGTTATCAATGGAGGATAGAGCGAACGCTTTAAATAGTCAACCACCGAAAATTTTCCATGTCAATTGGTTCCGTAAAGATGACAATGGAAAATTCCTTTGGCCTGGATACGGTGAAAATATTCGCGTTTTAGAATGGATTTTGAAACGTATCAACAATGAAGAATGCGCTAAATTGACACCCATTGGATATGTTCCCAGCGATGGTGCTTTGAATACGGCAAATTTACCAGGCGACCAACTAAATACCAAAGAACTCTTTTCGATTCCGATTGATTTTTGGAAAACTGAAGTTCAGGACATTCAACGATATTTTGATGAACAAGTCGGCAATGATTTACCATGTGAAATTGCGAATGAATTGCATCAATTGAAAATTCGCATTGAACAATGCACATAGCTAGACTAAGATAACAACCCTACTGATTAGAGATAATAAATGTGTAGAACTGGTTCAAACCAGTATTCATTCAAGTTTTTTTTTTCTGTTTTTTTGTTTTTCTTTCTTCAAAATTTCAAATAAAAATAAAATGAAAACCAGGAAAAAAAATTGAATTACTTTGATGTTTTTGCTAAAACAAACAGAAACTCAAGGATTTCTCATTTAGAACAAATCCGAGTTTAGTGAATCAACAAAATCGCTTCATTATTATCATGTTCGAACTGGATCGGGCTGTGATCGGGCCAACGAAGTAAAATAATATTCTTTGATATTTTTGGCACGAATTTTCCGATGAAAGAAAGAAAAAAACAAACAAACAAACAAATCAAACATGAAATTAAAATCCCAGCATTTAATAATCTCATACTCATTCCCAAAAATTAAATACGTAAACCGAAGCGATGTGGCCAATTGAGTGCCATCTATTGCCAATATTGAATTAACCACAACTATAAATCCAATAAATTCACCATTGTCGCATCGGTGCTTGGCTATGTGACTGTGCGTGCGCTGGTGAGAATATTCATTGACACAACATTCATCCATTCAATTAAATGCATTTTATTTTCCCACTTTTGCTCATAGCTATGAAGCAAAAAAAAAAAGCCACCAAATTAAATGAATTAATTAATTTTCTTTCATATAAATAATTGAAAATCGTTTAGAATAAATTCTATTCATAGTTTGCCGTTTTAAAATTGATTGGAAAGTGAAGTTGCAGTGGACATCAAATTGCATATTTTAAAATTGAAAATAGTAATCAAAAAAAAAGAAAAGAAGAGAGCTCGATTGAACACAATTTCACAGAAAAAAAAAAAACAACTGAAAAATCAAAGCATTGGCCGAGAAAAAAACACCGAGTGAAAATTGATTAAAATGACGGATTACGAGAATGGCTATAGCATGGAATTAAAGGAAAAACTAATATGTCGATTTTGTTTGACACAAGATGATCCACTGACCAATATTTATTCGACAAAAAATCAACAAAATCCTCAAGTACCGCTTAGTTTACAAATTATGGCTTGTGTTTCAATCGAGGTATGTTATTTGTAAGCCGAAATTATTATTATCATTATCATCATTCGAATGACCAATTCCAAATCGAATGCAACCGAATTCTTCAAATAATAATAAACGTGAATGATGTTTTGTTTTGAAATGGAATTTGTGTGCCGTTGCTATATATATATATATAAATCTATATATTGACTTGGTGTATGTATTCGGAAAATATTTAGTTATCTAGCGTTGATTTTCGTTTACACCATAAAATTAAATTCAATATGGCGGCGTCAATGGTTTCGTTCATGAGAGAGAGAATATATTCACAAACACACCCAATACATTTTGTGGTACACTATACAAAAGAGAAGAAAAGAAAAGACGAACGGTGTATGTTCCGATACAAGCGTTGAATTAACAAATTTAAGCGCCAAAATAGAATAGCACACAAATTCACAACAATCATTTTTCAATATTGAATATTGGATGTATGTCTGATGTCCATGATTTATTGGTTTGAATGTTTGTTGCAATTGAATGAAAGATGAACTTTTTTTTTCGGAAATGCTGACTAAGGTTGTTGTGTATGTAATTTCAGGTGTTTGCCGATGATGAAATGCCAACAACGGTATGTGAAAGATGCCGGGCCCTGATGAGCTATTGTTATCAATTCAAACAGATGTGCCGTCGTGCGGATACTTTATTGAAACAGGTTCCGTTGACCGGTGTCTGGCCAAATAAATTAGAACATCCAAAATATCCGATTCGACAGGCAATGGTTTGTCCATTTTTTTTTTATACTCTTTCTACAAGTTTCGTTTCCGGATCAATTCAACTAAATTTAGTTTTTTTTTCTTTTAATTTTATAAAAATTAATTTAGATTCCGATATCATCGTCACCAAAGTCGTCGCCCGTCACCACACAATCATTGAAACGTAAATTACCGCATTCGATAACAATAACGTCACCATCGAAAAAACCAGCTCCGCCACCGATTCACTTTGAATCGGTACCAATTGAAGATATGATTGTTGAATTTGCCGATGAAACGGTGACCAAAGAAATCGCTCCAATAAATAATTCACCGAAAATTCTCAATAAACGACCGAAAATCCTTAACAATCGTTCAACAATAAAATCAGTTGAGCCGGTCATCCGGTGCTCACAAATTGTTAAAGCTGAACTTGATGATCATGGTCAAATTGAGATTCTATCTGAAATAATTGAATCCGATGAACCAGAACAAGATACAACAACCATCGAAACAAATGTATTTCCATGTAATTATTGTGAACGATCGTTTCCATTGCGTCAATTATTGGATATACATGTTGCGAATCATGTACGCGATCGCAAATATCAATGTGAAGTATGTTCAAAGGGATTTTTCAGCAAATATGATTTGGGTAAGCACATTTTAATTCATACCGGTGAAAAACCATTCAAATGTGTGGTGTGCGAAAAAGCATTTTCACGATCAACATTGTTGCGACGCCATGAGAAAATCCATTCGGATCAGCCGAAATTTTTGTGCGGCCATTGTGATCGAACATTTTTATCGAAAGAAGAATGGGAAAAGCATACACAAAATCATGAAAAGAAGCGACCCTTTGAATGTGACATATGTAACAAAACGTTTGCATTCAAACAGGGTTTGGAACGTCATGAGGTCGTTCATTTGGCCAATCAACCATACAAATGTGAACATTGTAATCAGGGATTTTCAACACAAGGTAAATTGGCCAGACATTTGACCGCACATGCGGGCAGTCGTCCGTATCCATGCCGCGTATGCAATAAATCATATTTGCTAAGTCATCATTTGACCCGGCACATGCGTTCACACAAAGAACATCAACAAACCAATCATAAATGCTACGAATGCAACGAAACATTTGTCCGACGTGATGAATTGATACAACATTCGGCCGCACATGCAACCGAAAATTTGGTGTGTCCATTGTGTAAGGAGCAATTTGAACATACAAATGATGTGGCCGAACACATTCGTTTACACACGGAAAACGAACAATTTGCATGCGAATTTTGTGATTTGATATTTTTAACTGAATTTGCATTGCATGAACACAGTGATTCACAGCATATGGAAGAAATTGAATTGTATGAAACATCGAATGGTGACGAGATGGCCAATCGAACAATCAAGGAATTGGATGAGAATAGCATTGAATATATGGATGAATCACAATCAAATGACGAAACAATTGGAATTGATGAAACGATCGAGGCAAAGCCATTTGTACGTAGCTATGCAAAATCAAGTGGTAAACCGGTGAATATTATTAAACAGGAGAAAATTGAACCCGAACAACCAAAATCACCGGCTAAAATAACGAGAAAATCCAACCAGTCTAGTGAGGAAAACACCCTAAAACCATCCGATAAACTTCCAACGTTGGAAAATTTAAAGAATGTACAACAAACAAGTGGACGCCCAACTCGATCCGGTAAAATAATAGATTCACCGAAAAATGATTCAAACAAATTGTTGACCAACAAATCAGAAACAGCCGGCAAACGATCATCTACACAAGCATCACTTACCAAATTTTTAACAATTAAAACGAAACCCAATTCATCGACGCCGACGAAACCAACACCAACACCAGCATCCGCATCTGCACCGGCATCATCGAATAAAAAACCAGAAACACCACAAAACAAACAAGAACAGAAAATAACAAATATGAGAATCGGCAATAAATTGGTTAAAGTTCAACAGATTCGCATGACAAAAGCATCGCTTGAAGCGCTTACTAAAGAGGGAAAAATCGAAATGCGAAATGGTCAAATCCTTGTGCATTCACCGAAAAAAAAATAAAAGTGATCAACACAAAAAAAAGCCGTTTCAAGTGGAGATTTAGTCATGAATATTACCAAATTCTTTATTTTAAATAAGTATCGTGGATTTCGGCATGTATTTATTAATATATGATTTCAGAAGCAGAAGCCTGCTCAGAAAATCTACCAAAATTCGATAAAATATTTTTTAGTTAACTTTTCTTTTTTTTTCTTTTTTTTTTTGTATCCAATATTTAATGTCAATTATTTTTTGAATGATTCAGTTGTCACTTTTCATTTATTCAGTCAAATGTCTTTTGAGTTTAGGATGCTGTTTAGTTTTAATTTAAATACCAAACAAAATGTTTTAATAAAAAGATTTTGATGAAAAATAAATTATTTTTTGTTGTTGTTTTAAAATTACCTCAACAAAACCTGCGCCTAATGACCGCCTGAAAATAATAAAACCAATCTTCGTTTAACGGCAGGCCTAGTTACTTGTGCATACATAAAACAATAAAATTAAAGGTAAAAAGAAAGTAAAGATCGCCAGCACAGGCGGTTTTGTTTATTTATCTTTTGATTTTATTTCTAAAATAAATTTCGGTTTTACAAAATTTTCATTAATTTGCTTGAGAAATATTTCGCCAGAAATGTGCATATAAATTGAATTCTAAATCTAATAAATAGTAAATCGTGACAAAAATTTCAAGTGATCCAAATTTCAAATTGCAAAATTATTTTATTAATAATAATTATAATAATGATTAAATCAATGATAAATTTAAAAAAAAAAAATAAATGAGAAATATTGATTTTTTTATGAATTTTGTATGAATTTATTGTAAATTTTCAAATTTTGCTAAGAATGCTAAGAACGCGAATACGTAAATACCAAATAATAATCTATTAATTATTTAATGTAAGTATACTTTTGTTTGTTCCAATTTGAAAGAAGGAAAATGCGAAAGAAAAAAAAACTAATTGCAAATCGATCGAAAATACTTGTAAATCCGCTGCATATTGCTATTCGAAATTCGGAACGAGAATTTTTGGAATACAATTGACATAAATGAACATTTTAATCAGTGAAATGTTCAAGCGACACGATCAAGACGTCGTAACTAAAATGGGAAAAGAAGGCGAGAGAGAGAGAAAGAAAAAAAAACGAAACAAAAATCACAAAAATGAATTTTGACAAAAATTATGTGTGTATCTTAATGGAATTACTGTTTGTGCAAATGTGTTTAAACGGATGCAGTTTAAATGAGAATTTAAGCATTAGAAAATGTGTGCTAATTCGGTGTCGATAGTAAAATTGAATGCACGCAATAATAGAAATGGAAAATTGAACCGGCGATTGATATGGCCAACAAATGTGGCAATCCAATGCGAAGCGATTTTCAAATCAACGCAATAGTTTCATCATAAATTCTGGAATCTTGTTCAATTACACTGGGCAAATACCGTTATTAAATTGCTATGCTATTTTGATAAGACTGATTTTTATTACAATCAAAAAAGCGGTTCGAGTTTTCAGCGAAACAATAAACCAATGAATGGAATCGTTGATTGTCGAACGTTTGTCGCATATCATCGATCAAAAACCAAAAACTATCACTGAATGATTTGAAATCGCTTCGATTCTCCGGAATCATTATCATTTTATGAAAGTAGAATATTTCAAAATTTTCAATATTTATCTCTAAAATAATGAAATACAAAACTATTTTCTATTGCATAACAATGTCTACATACATTTTTATTTTTTATTTCGTGAATGTGTGTAGTACATCGAGTCACAAGTCGTAAGAAGTTACAGTTGAACGATGGCTGATCATGATTTATGATTATATTGTCTTTGGTTCAGTTTTTTCTTTCAATTATTTATTTACTTTTTTTTATTATTATTATTATTATTATTCTGAAGCCAAGATACGGGTAGCCATTTATTCATTTTGCTCAATTTATTAATTAATTCAAAATTCCAATGATTCGGATTATTATTTATTGTTATTTCTCTTGTTTCAATATAGTACAGCAATGGGTGATAGATAGCAGTAGGTAGTTTAGGCGTTACGTTACGAAAGAATCAAATTTGATCATGATGTTTCAAAAATTATTTGAAGAAAATGAAAAAACAACACACACACACACAATATTTTTTCTAATAACAATTAACTGTATTTTGAAGGAAACAATGACACACACACACACAGACACCTCTCATATGATCTACGAAGACGTACATTTTCAAATTTAATTTTTATGATACAATAAAACGATCATAGAAGCAGTTTTAATGCGAAATTGATAGACGTTTCGTGATTAATATCACTCATCAATGAACTTCAAATCATCAAATGGTTTATCCTAAAAAAAGAATTGTTTTTTTTTTTGTTCATTAAATTGGCACAACACATTCTAGATATATTTTATGAAATACTAAAGGAAAAATAACATAAAATAAACTATAACATTTGTACCGATACAGAGAGAGAGATTTTAAGAGGAATTTTGTTTCTTTTCACAGAATACTGACGCAAGACGATTATCGATTAGTAGGTGAGCAATGCAATGGAACAACCAAAATGGATACCAGTTTTTTCCATTTAATTTCATAATTAGATCTTGTTTTTGCCCCCATCGTCACTCTATCTAAACGCATATCCAAAGATTAAGTGATTTTAATCGTTTGACTCATAAGCTTATGGCTCATGGCGCATAACTGTGCTAATGAATGTTTGATTCGATGGAAAATTGTAATTTTTCAAATAAATTCAGTTGTATATTGCATTGTCTGCTATCATTGAAATAAATAAATAATATGCATAAAATCTAAGCAGGAGACGAACAGAATTGATTTTTTAATTGGTTGCTGTGTTTATCTATTCTACGAAAGCGAATTGCGATTGCTTGTGTTTTTTTTTTGTGAGTGTACAAAAACTATTGAGATGATTGTGTAATAAACACATCATTAATATCGTCAGCCGAATTATTTACAAACGAGACACTTCACTAATTTAATTGATATTCAATAATAATCAGTAATCATTTTATAGACGCCGATGGCGATAAAAAAATGAGGTGATGATGGAGAAGTAGGAAAAAGGAGGATGAGATAAAAAGAAATGAGATATGAACAGATGTACCTGGAAGGCACCACGATTCGGCTAACACACATTATTTAATCAGGGGGTTCTTCATTTGGTTTTGGTTTTGGTTTGGACAAAATGAAATCACTCAAAAATGAAATGACCAATATTCGTTCGGTGGTAAATAATTTTATGGCAGTACAAATATACGTGTATATATATATATATGTATGTATAATATATTTCAATAATAATGTTCGTTGTACGTGTGAACAGAGGATTTTTTTTTGTCCCTTCATTTATATGTACATAATAATTGAATAAACTAAAGATGTGGGTGCATATTTTGCTTTTGTTACTTTGTTTATAGTACAAATGTTCTGTGCCTCACCTCTTTTTCATTGGCATCCGTGCGATATTTTTCACTGCGATCGAGCTCAATTTCGGGTGCATTAAATGCTTGGGTATACAACAAGGAAGCGACAACTCCACCCAAGATTGGACCAGCCCAGAAAACCTTTAAACAAATAATGTATTTTTCATTAATTATTCCAATAATTCGAAAACAGCTTGGATGTGTGGTTAAAATTTCAACACACCCAATGGTCGTCCCAAACGCTAGTGATGGCTGCCGTTCCGAATGATCTAGCTGGATTCATACTAGCACCGGTATATTTAATAAAACCCAAATGTCCAAGTGTTACGGACAAACCGATAGCCAACGGTCCAACGTATTTTGAGTCTGAAAATTTGTTGTTGTTGTTTTTTTTTCATAACCAATTTTCAAATGTATTTTCTTTGTCACCGTCTACATTGTATACAATATGTAACAAACCTTCTTTGTTGCTATCACAAACACCGAATACGGTAAATACAAGAACGAATCCCAAAAAAAATTCAATTCCAAGAGCTTGTAATTGGGTAACATCTTGTATCAATTTTGTATGGCCCATGCCTTGATGATACATTTCGGGTAAAAGAGATTTTAATGATGCCATGCCGGCAACAGCACCACAACATTGGACAACAATGTATGAAAAGGCACGAACCAGACTTATTTTGCCGGTTACAAGTTGAGATACTGTTACAGCTGGATTGATATGACCTCCGCTTACGTGTCCAATCGCCTATAAATTAATAAATAAATACAAACAATTGAATGATTCAATTCGAACAAGATGAATTATTATATCTAATGGCCATTTGGTCGATCTGTCATCTAAGTTTCAATCAAACAATCCAGAATTTAAATGAAACAAACGGACAAAATCAAAATTCTATCAGCAAATATGTGTGACAAACGGCTTAACCTTTGGTTCCAAATCAAGAAATAAAAATCAACTGCTAAAAGAACGTTTGTCATGTTAACGATTTGATTTGTTCATTGTTTTGACACAAGTAATACAAATCGGTTCTGTATATGGTTTGTTTATCGATAGAATCGAAAGGAAAAAAATTCAAAATGTTTAAAAATAGCTAAAATAACGATTGGTGAGTGTATCAGTGTATGTTCAATGTTCATGTATGTCAAGTTATTCTGAAATGATTAAAAAAAATGAAATGAACTGCATTGAAATAAAAATTGATAATTGCCCGACCATTGAATAGTTTGTGTGTTTTTTTTTCTTTCATTGGTTGATGTTATAGTTGTTTGCAACGAAAACGGTTAAAAAAAAATGGAACTCAAATCCAAAAGAAATACAAAAAAGAAAAAAAACAACGAAGAATAACAAATGACACAAGATTTTTGAGGTGATCTCACTGAAAATGGGCAACAACGTTAATATATGGTTAAAACAAGATGTTCAAAAGCAGACATATAAACCTGGGTCCAAATTCACATTTGCCTCTTTTGTGCAAATGCTTCAATAAGAGTGTTAGCTTGGTATTTCGGTCAGACTGTCAAACAGTTTCATAATTCACTTCATCCAAATGACCAAAATTTAAAATGTAAAACGCATTTCACACATTTCATGTTCGCCTTAGTCATCGGTCCGAATCATTGATCAAGATGAAAAATTGTACTTTCGATTTTTCATAGTTTTCGCTTTCAAGAAGAATGACCAAATGTGAAAAACTATTTTATTTTATTTTATTTTTTTTTTTGGGTGTCTTCAATCTCACACGGCCAAAATTTAGAACCAAATCAGATTTTATTGATCCGATTTATCCAATCTATGCAATATAAATACTTTTGATTGACATCAATTGAACATTTTCAGAAACAATCAGATGAAGAGCACAGTATTTGAAATGGGAGAGACCGTTAAAAGAATGTAGATGCTTCTTCTATTATGGAGACATCGCAACTGGCATATTGAAAAAATATTAAACGAAACAAGAAAATAATTGAGAAGAAAAGAGAGAAGTGCATTTAAATGAGCAACAATCAGCTGGAATCAGCATATGGTGGCCACTGACCAGCATTCATGATGGAATATTATAGTTGGTTGGCTGCTTGTTTGATTGTGAATGGTACAGACATAAGTGCGATCAATTAACATGAAATATCTAATTGGAATATTGCCACGTTTCTTTTTTCTCCGCACAATATTGTTGTTCGATCGGTGAGCATGAAATTGTCGCTCACAACTCGAACCACACATATTCCAAATTAATTATCAGCCAAACATGTGTTTATTTGCGATTTACATATGTAAATTGATAATTATTATTGGTTCAAATCAAAATTGATTGTCTACTTTCTTTCTACGTCTCGATATTCAATATGTATTGAGACAAAAATTGGAAATTTCATTTGCTTCATTTGAATTTATTGAAAGATAAAAGAAAAAAGAAACATGAAATATGCACAAATGAATACTGTGCCGCTTTGTTTAATTACACAATGAATGCAATTTTGCATGATTTAGAATTATAGACAAGCATATCACAATAATTAATATCATTTTCAATTGTCAACGTTAACCACTTGAAATTGTTGGCGTTTTAAATCAAACAACAAAAAAAATAATAATCGCTGTCACTGTTCGTTGCAATGTTGATGCTTTTGTTTTTCAGCGAAAAATTTTTCTTGGCTGTGATTAAGAACAAACGTGTTTATGTGTCATTTGTATGATGAACAATCGACGAAATACAGAACATTTTTGTGTTGCATCTTTGGTTTGAGTTAATTTTGCTTGATGTGAAACATTGAGTTATAAAATCTCGTGGGAGGTAGGCCTTCAAAGATCTTACCGAAAATCATTTTAAAATTATTATTAACAACAACAACTTCTATTCCACAGAATTGTTTTCTTCAAAAATACCGCATTTTTTCAAAATTTCCGTTTTTTTTAGAAATTCCATAAAATCTCAAATTTTTCGAAAAAATCTCAAAATTTCCGAATTTTTTCAGAAAACATTCTTTCCAAAAATAAAAATTTCACAATATGAAAAATGATGTGAACTCGTTGAAAAATGGATCCCATCGCCCATCAAGCACTACAACCGAGTTTAGCTTGACAGTGTTGTTTTTTTTTTAATTTCATTTCATTGTTCCAGGTTGGTTTCGTTTGAGAAAATTGACCAATGAATATGAATACAATGGAATTGGTCTTCATGGACCATGGGCTCAAAATACACACAATCAACGCCTTCAACATTATTAGGTTGAACCATGAAAAGCAAAGAAAAAAAATGTGCTCACTCATTGTGCAAGAATTGGGGGAATGAACAATGAATAGCTTTATGTCGAATTAATGTGTGTGTCTCTTCTAGATCAAATATTTTCTCTTTTTTCGATTCAAATTTTGGGAAATGAAAAAATGAAAAATGAATAATAAAAACTTACCATGACCGCGACAAATACAGATAAACCAAATCCAAATGCTATGATTATATCATTGGATGGATTGTCATTGGAAAACGTGCATGTTGCACAAGCAAAATAGTTTAACAAAAATGTGCCTGATGAAAGGGGAGACAGAAAATGAATTCGATTAATTAAATACAATACATTTGGATAAATTCATACGGAAAATTTATCTTACCCACAAATTCAGCCAACAATGCGCTGGGCAATTTGTATTTTTTTGACGAAAGCTCATTTATACCCAATGTATACTTGAATCCGGCCATTGTAACACTGTTACTCGTTTATTTTCCAACCACAAATAAAATCAATCTCACTGCCAAAGAATTAAATGATAAAATTAATATTTTTTTTTTCGAATTTTCCATTGAACGCTTTTGTTTTGTTCTTTTTTTTTGCGGTGAAAAAAAAATACATTTTTCATTTAAAATTTATTTTTGATCATATTTATGACATAATCGGTGAACGATGAACAAACAATGATGATCATCCGGAATGAGATAGCACAAAAAAATTGGAATATTTTACAATTGACCCTGTATTTTGCTTTATAATGAGAATGATAGATGATTTTCTAATTTTTTTGTTTTTTGGTTTTTGCTTTCGTCATTAAATCGAGACGATTTGATAGGCATTTGTAGCCCCCAAATTCGATAGACGCAAAAATATTGTATAATAAAATATTTTTACGTTTAATGTGTATTAATAATGATGTGCCGCAGCTAACAACAATCAATGTGCCGTTCTCGCTTCATTTTCATTATTATTGTTGTTCATAAGCGCTAAGCGTTCAGCGTATACGATGTACAGCGTACAGTATTCAACAAATGGCAAAATAATAAATATTATCCATATTCAATTGAATTGAATTCGAAAAATCGAAATGAAATGAATCGAATGGGAACGTTCTTGGCAACGAAAATAATGATTATAATTCAAATCCAAACTACAAATTGAAAAACAAAATTTAAATTTCAAATGAATCATTTAGATATTTGCCACTAATCATGTGCAAATTATGCGTCGCCTGTCCTGTGAATAGTGTGTTTTTTTCTTGTTCTTCTTTCATATTATCTTTTATTCATCGAATTGGCAATTTTCCATTACAAGGTTTGGCCAATTGATTTTCATTTGTGTATGTATGAACATAATGATAGACAGGAGGCTTGTAAAATGTTAACCAATATAACCTAAGGCACACAAAAATGATCATTTAATGAAGAAAAAAAAATTATTTTATATAATTATTTTTCTACTTTTGATTTGCACTGCAATCTTTAAGCAAATTCAAATGATATTCATGTTTCGAATGTTCACAGTTCAGTTTCATGTTCTGGAAATTTTGACGTTAACCAAAATGCTAAATTGATATCACAAATTCAAGGTCAACACAAGCGATAAACAATGCATCTGACAAAGACAACTGAGAATGAACGCTTGAATTTGTTTTGCTTTTGGAAATTTTTGAATACCGATTCGATTCGTTGAATATCCATAAATAAATCTGCTTGTTCTTAGAAAAGTGTTGGCGTCTTGATATCTAAATTTTATGATCCGTCATAAAATTTTAATTATGTCATCACTTTTGATGTTTGCTTTTGTGCCATATTTTCATGCTATGAAAATGCATTCGAACGCATTTGTATGACACAGACGGGAAATGCTTGAAATTGTATCTTCCGTCAATGATCCGTAAGTAATGATTATCTAAATTACGATTATGATAATATGTGATGTGTGTTGTGTGTTATGTATATCAATTTTGATAAACCTAAAATCATAATAATTTCAAACAGACGATCGTATGTAATATCTGAGAGATCCGATGGTTCATTTGCTTTTCCTTTCTGTTTATTCATTTGTCACGAATCATTTTTTGGTGATCTAAAATCTGAAAAATAGTTGGTCATGGGTATTTATTTTTTTCTCTCTCGGAAAGCCTGGAATTGCCTTTTCGGTCGACTGGTTAAATATTTAAATGAAACGATTTGGATCGTTTTTCTTTTTTTGTTTGTCACGGAAACCAAATTAGCCACAATCCCATTGTTTAATAATTTCCTGGAATGAATTCTTGTGCCCTGTTGCGTCGTAGTATGTGGATGAATTATTGAAAACAAATAAAACTACGACAAAAAAAAAACACAAAGCGATGAGATCCGAGCAAACAACGTGCGCAATGCGTGAAAACAATGGAAATTGGATTGTTTGTCTAATTCATCTTCTATTAAAAATTACGAACAAATAAACGAATAATATACTGTAGTTCAATAACAAACTGATGATAATGCTAACAATAGCATAAAACTGGTAAATGATATCGCCCTTTTTTTTCTTTTCTTTTCTTTTCTTTTCTTTTTTCTTCATTCATTCATTCGATAATTTGCATTTTCATACTTTATACGATATTCCAAAAAAGTTTCATGACAATTGAGCTCTATTTTTCATGGCTACCGGCTACAGGCCACGAGCGCAAACATTTAACTAGAATATACAATGCTGTACACCGTGCTGTGTACCGTGTTCATTTGCTCATTAAATTTGAAATGAACAAAAAAAAAGAAAAACGAAAAATTTGCTTTAGCGTTTTAGTGATCAGCAAATGGCAACACGAAAATGATATGTTAAAACGGCGACCAATTCGAGATAATATAATCATTCACACGTTCCTCAGTGTTCTGTTTCGAATAGAACAAAAAATAAATAAAAAATAAAAACCAAAACCGATTCAGAAATATACATATTTTTCCACGTAAAATCAATCGAGAAAAGAAACACACACACACACACACACACGAATGAAATGAAGCACTTTAAATGCATTTGATCTGCTTCTATTGCCCTCCTGTATTTTCCATTCTCATTGAATTTTATTCATTTATATCGTGATGTATCGATATCAGTCATTGCATGTCACATTTACACCAAACAATTTTATCATGTATTTAATGTATTTTTTTTTTGTATATGGGATGATTTGATGAGTTGCAACAATTCAATGGAGGGGGAACAAAAAAAAAAAAATGTCATGATCGTTCGTGTGATACATGCAAACTGATACATTTGACAATGGGAACACATTGTAACTGCGTATGCCAGGATTTATATTCAGAGTATTATAAAAACTTTAAATGCAAGAATTGGAGAGTCAACCAATCGACCAATGCGTTAAACGTTTCATTCAGAGTTAGGAGCCTGCGGCCCGAAATTTTCGGTGTGGCAAAATCATCTCGTTTCTGTGATTATACTGGAGTCAAAGGTCCAAACAATCAAATGTGTGCTATGCAATAATTAGCATCATGTTCTAAATTGGTTCCACAAATATTTGTAATAATCTGAGATTCGGTATATATATATATAGTATGCACTGCATGCCGACGCCAGACATCAGACTGCCCAATTACGAACCCAAAATAAAAATATTTCGATTAATATTCCGAAAGAATTGTCGTTTTTTCTTTCTTTCTAATGCGTCAATAATGCAAACCTAACGACTTTTTGTCTCTCGACAAAATATTCGATACGACTCTCGTACGAAATCGATTGATCGATTTCGGTTGCGACAACGCAAAACATTTTGTGCGTAAAAAGTTAATTTTATGGCATTCCAAATGATAATATCGATCATTAATATTGAGCCGACAATATTAACTATGAAAAATCCGGTTACCATGCACATATTCCCGTTGGATACAATAACTAGATTTTTTTTTTTGCTTTTTTTTTGTGTAATTTCAGAATTAACGGCCGTCGATTCAATATGGTGTGTCTGTTTATTTTCGATTTTATCCATCTCCATCACAAAATCTCAAATTGCTCGAAACTTGCAGCTCAATGAATTGAAAAGATAAAAATGGCAAATGAGTAATTTCGTGCAAGCATTTGTTCGTTCTTTATTATTTTATTATGTATTTTGCCATTGGATTGGATCATCAATATTTTTAGTTGCATTATTACGAACCATTGGCATTATATTCTTTCGTCTTCCTATTTCTTTCTTTCTTTCATTTTTTTTGGTTTTTTTTTTGTTTTTTTTTTCTTCATTTAAATTAAACGCCATGTTTGGCGTTTCGATAAATAATCTTCATTTCTGTATTTGTTTTTAGATTTTCTCACTAAATGTGAAATGAGCTCGAAATGCATTGTGTAATAAAAGCAGTTATTATCTTATATGTGCCCTGTATGGATTGAATACCTGTACGTATTACGGCTAAAAAAGTTCCCCATACAAATTCAAACAATAGCTAAATAATCTCTCTTGAAATGCACAAAAGCAACGGACACAATTTTAAAAATAGATTTTTTCCTTCTAATTCTTCTTCATCTTTTACTTCTTGTTCTTTGTCTATTTTCAAATATGGAAAATAATTTAACGGATTGTTGGAATGACGCGAACGTGCGCACATTACATTGTGAATGCAAAAAGGTAAACACACATAATAGGTAATGCGTATGGAAAGTGTTGAAGATAGAAATCCAGGAAAAAAATAAAATAAAACAAAACAAAACAAAAAAACTGCATTAATCAAAGCGATAAAATGAAGAAGAGCAAACGTGTGCGTATATTTTCATTTGTTAAACAGTTTTCATTCCGATCTTTCATCATCGAATCGAATGCATCAGTGCATTTGGCTTTAGTGCAGTGTTCTTTGTGGTTTTTTTTTCTTCCTGTTCATTTTAATTCGTTTTTCACCGTTTGGTTTATTCATTGTTTGGTATTTTCCTGCGCTTAATGGGTCTTATGCATTTTCAATGGATTCAGAATTAAAATTTGTTGAATTCATTTAATGAGTCATTGCATTGTTTCGTTTTCAATTCAAACAAATGGAAATGAAATTTATTCCAATTTTGACCGTTAGAATCGGTTGTGTTCTTTCATTCCATATACACACATCAACAAACCATTAAAATTATTCTTGGTATTCCTGCACATTTCATTTGATTCACTGAACATTGGCGGGAATTTTGTTTATATGTATTTATTCCTTCTTTCTTTTTTTTTTGATCGGTTCTCTTTCTATGCTATTTATATGTAACAGTTTCCAATAATGATGAATACTTTTTAAGAATCCAACAACAAAAAATATCCAATTAAAATAACACACAATTGAAGAGCATGACAGCTCATGCGAAGATAAATTTCGATTGAATGAACATTAGCCATTTCACATCTCAAATATTATTTTAAAGGAATAATCGTTGAATTTGAGTAATTTATTTATGTTTATGAAGCGGTAATAAAATAGTCCCTTCTCAATCACAATTGATGTGTATAAATGTTTGAACAATGATTCCAAATCTCTCGAACATCCGAATTACCGTCGATAAGATGAATTTTATCATTTGCGATGATTGCCAAAAATTCAAAACACCCAAAAATTTTATATCGGCCAACAGACGCACTTGGCCAAACTCTAAAATTGAATAATATAAATACGGTGACAGAATGAGACCGCTGCAAATAAATCGATACTCTACTAAATTGAAAATCCCTTTCGAAAATCATACACTTTTTAGAAAAAAAAAAAAAAAAAAAAAAAAAAAAAACGAAGAATAATAAAAATACACCAAAATTTTCGCCCGTTTGCTGGATGATCAACAAGTGATAAAACCATATAAATTGTGTTTGTGTGTATATAGCGTATATCGCGTTAAATTTTTTATTTTTATTTACCTAGACGAACACTAGTTGTAAATCGATCCAACTTTAAACAACAAGAGCCGGTGAAAGAGTGTCGAATACAATCGACGGTAATGTTGTTTTAAATTGAATTTTCCACTGACATTTAACGATCATGTGTTATTTGCTTTGTTAAGCTTTGCGCCTGAATAATATTCAATTTGAATGGCAAGTTCAATTCTCGTACAATTATAACAATCTAACGAACTTTTGCCTACTTTCAGGATGAATACATATATTAGGGGGACATGTAACAAGCTTAATAGTGTCGTGTTTAGAGTTTTTTTGATTTTCATTTGTTTACGATTCAATATGAATGCAGCATTGCTGGAAAGTATTACTCGGTTGTGTGTTTTTTTTCTCTTATGCGAAGGGGAAATGGTTTCATGAGATTAGAAATTGCTAGAAATATTGTGTTGATATTGGTTGTAAGAGGTGATCACAGCCTAACAAAACTGTTTTATTGATGTAAATATTCAGTTTGGTGTCGACATAGTAGATAAATCACCATATGCAGAAGCTAACCATAATATTAAGTAATCACCCAATGCCGAAAATTCCAAATATGAAACAAACAAATAAGAAGAAGAAAGAAAAAAAAACTCCGAAGGCGTAAAAGATCAAATGCGTTTGTTGAATTGTTCCAATGACAGTCACACGGCACATGGAATCGTACATATCACCAAATATACAAATACAATCAGACTGTAGTCGTAATATCACAATGAATACGTCAAATGACTGATGTGGTGCTCAACACATTTAAATGCATGCAAACGACGACGTATCAAACAGTCAAACACACAAAATTATTTGGACCAATCACACGAGACCACATAAACTGAGAGCTGTAAAATTGTATTTGGAAATTGACGGTTTTCCATGTATATATATATGTGTGTGTGTGTGTGTGTGTGTTTGCTGTTTCTCCGCCAGTGTAGCAAGTGATATGCATAAAATAAAAACGAAAAGAAAAAAGGAAAATAGAATTATTCTGATTGAGTGAGTGACTTATCGCTTAAATACTAAAAAGAAGTGTTTATATTGAAACATTACATTTTCTATTCGGCCGGACAGAAGCTAAAGTCAAAAAGAAACAACAACAAAACTAAGAAAAATAATTCGTTTTTTTCGAATTCGAAAATTCCGAAAGAAAGGTGAACGAAAATCAATTGGATGTAAACCCGAAAGAAGATTCAAACAAATTGTTAATTGTGTTTTGTTGCAATTGGATTCAAAATTCAAGTGCATACATTCAATGTTTGGCTAGATTACAATCGGTAAACTCAAATCATCATTAATATTATCAGTGTTACGAATGAATGAATTATTTCCGAAGGTTTTTTTATTCGATTTCTGCGATTTAATCCAAAACATACGAAAAAACAAAACAAATCGGTATCATCGCTAGCACACACACGCACACACACACACACATCGAACACTATTATTCAATACAATTTCTTTCTCAATAAAAAAACAAGAAGAAGATAAAAAAACAGCAAAAAGAAAAAATAACATTGTTGCCTTGTTGTGTGCCGTGTCTTCGGTTAAAGTACGGAAGCAACATTATTTTGTAGCAAAAAAAAAAATCACCGAAATTCTAAACGAAATAAGAAAGAAAAAGAAGACATTTGAGAGACGAATAACAAGTCATACTGTGCATGGCACCGGGTCTATAAATAAAAATTATTTCGATTTTAATAAAAGAAAGATACAAATTTCATTTGCAAAAATTTGCAACGTAAGGGCCCAACAATTCGGTGGGACATCAAATTAAAGTAAATTATATTGTGATTTTTTTTAGTGTGTGTGTGTTGGTTTTTTTTTCTGTTGCTCTGTGTACAAATTGAAAGAATTTGATCTCAAACGATCGAAAATTATAATTTTCGATTTGAATTTGGTGAATGGAAAATAGAATTTATTTTCAAAATGTTGAACACAATTGATATGGGCGCACAATCATTGGCCGATAAACGATTTACCGCATGTTTGTTGTTATTATTTTTAGAATTATTCTTCGATGGTAAGTTGTTTGATAAGTTCATAATAATAATAATAATAATAATAATAATAATAATAATAATGATAATTTTGAGACTCAGTTCAGCTAATAAAATGAATATTCTTTCTTTGTCTCCCTTTTTTCTCTCTCTCTCTGTCTCTTTTCACCACTTTGCCCTTTTCGTCTTTGCGATTTGTGTTGTGGATACTGGTGATAATAGGTGCCGAAACAAAAGCATCTCAAGCTGAAATTGATCGACATTTAGAATTAGGAAAACAATTTTTAGTCAGTGGTCAACTGAGTGATGCATTAACACATTATCATTCGGCTGTTGGTAAGTTGAATATTGAATTTCGAAAATGTCACGCTGATTTATTAATATTGTTTTTTTTCAAACATATTGCATCATTTGTAGAAGGTGATCCGGACAATTATTTGATATATTTTCAAAGAGGAACCGTTTACTTGGCATTGGGCAAAGCAAAATTTGCATTGAGCGATTTGAATTTGGTGGTGGAAAAGAAGCCTGATTTTGTGGCGGCTCGATTTCAACGTGGTACCGTTCATTTAAAGATTGGCGATTATGATATGGCCGAAAGAGATTTTTATGATGTTTTACAAATGGATCCATATCATCAAGATGCCAGCTATTGGTATAGTAAAATTCAACCGGCACGTGATCAAATGATGTACATTTTGGAATCGGTACGACATGGTAATCATCATAATGCCATTCAAATGATGACACAATTATTGGAAATTTCACCATGGTCAAGAGATTTACGTGAAATGCGTGCCGATAGTCATATTGCTGTTAACGATATATTATCGGCTGTATCGGATTTAAGATCAGTAAATCGTTTAACACAAGACAGTACCGATGGTTTTTATAAATTATCGATTTTATTATATCAAATGGGACATGCAACCGATGCATTGAAAGAAATTCGAGGATGTCTTAAATTGGATCCAGAGCACAAAGACTGTTTTCCACATTATAAAAAAATTAAAAAAATCGAAAAAGCTCTAAATGATGCACAACAAAATCTGGAGAGTGGTGATTTAAATGATTCCATTGAATCGGCAAAAAAAGTGCTACGATTAGAAACCGAAGAACCAATGATTATTTTTAATGCAAAACAATTGCTGTGTTCTGGCCATGTGAAAGCCGAAAAGTATGCTGAAGCTATTGGCTATTGTCGTGAAGCACTTGACATACAAAAGGATCCGAATGTGCTGTGCGATCGGGCTGAAGCCTATTTGGAAACGGATATGTATGATGATGGTGAGTTTTACAGCAAATAATTTCAAGAAGAAGAAAAAAAAGAACGGATTCTAATCAATTCATATCTTTCATGTTTATTTTTTTTTCAATTTATAGCCATCCGTGACTATCAAGCGGCAATTGAAATCGATGAACATTTGCAGCGGGCCAAAGAAGGTTTAGAAAAAGCCAAAGCCAGACAAAAACAATCCGAACGACGTGATTATTATAAAATTCTTGGCGTTTCACGAAAAGCAACCAAAAAAGAAATTGTCAAAGCATATCGACAACAAGCATTAAAATGGCATCCGGATGGTTATCCAGAGGGTGATCAAAAGAAAATTGCCCAAAAGAAATTTATTGATATAGCAGCCGCTAAAGAAGTGCTTACCGATGAAAAGAAACGACGGCAATTCGATGCCGGTGAGGATCCATTAGATCCAGAAAGTGGACAAGGTGGTTTCCGGGGCGATACCCCATTTCAACATTTCTATCATGGTTCACCGTTCCAATTTAAATTCCATTTCAATTAGAATTTTTCAATTGGCTGCCGTCAATCCAAACACTCCAAATAAGTTTAACTAAAAGCAAAACAATCGGGTTTTTATTTTATTTTTATTTTCTTTCTTTCTTTCTTCCTTTTTTGGTCCGAAATTCAACAAATGAATATATTATGCAATATTCATTGAATCGAATTTTGGGTCATTTTCTTTCTCCGTGATAAACATGATTAATATTGTTTATGTCTTGATAAAGGATTTCGGTCCGCATATAAATCAAAAAAAAAAGAAATTATTAATAATTATAATAATAATACAAAATTGGCAATTTTAATAATTTAATTTGGCATATTAACTCGTTTTCAACGAATGAAAAATGAAATTTTAGAAATCTTTATACATATTTATCAAATGTTAATATCCGGAGAAGGGATGGCCTTTTTTCAATTTCATATTGATATAACATGGTTTTTAATTTTCTCATAACGAATGAAAAAAAAGGATTAATAATGAAATATAACATACGCCACAAACACACACAGACACTCCAAATTTAACACATCATCAATTTCTTTTGACTCAATGACAAAGTCTTTAATGGAAAACATCTCATTCGAATGGTTGATGAAGTGAGCCAAGCAAATAGCAGACATCTGAGATGAAGTTCAGATGCTTTAATAACAATTAAGCAAAATCTTTTTTGTAAATAATATAAATTATTAAAAAGAAAAAATTAATTAGGATTAAGTAATCGAAAAATAAAACCAATCAAATTTTGAGAAAAAAAAAACAAACAAACAAATAAACTATTATATTTTTTGAAGCATTGCATCCCTTCACCTTTTCCAAAAGTTCCAAATCATCAAATCAAATGCAGACAATGTGAATCGAAGAATCGAAACGTTTCTCGAAAAAATATAATCCGAAATCCGGTCGGAGAGAGGGATGTATTCAAATGTGGTGCCATCTAAATTTGACACATAAACCATTGCCAATATATACACATGTGTCCGGATGACATAACGAATCTCATTCGCAGCTGTAGCATCTGATTGGCATTTCGATTTGACAGAAGCGCTAGTGTTTCGTCTATTTCATATAAACGTTCTTTCGCCATTGAAAACGCATTCGGTACGTATGTTGATCTGTGGTCTTGTCCTCAATTTTTCTACAAAAAATCACATTTAATCAATTGAATTAATGGAAAATATCGGCCAAAATCGACGAAAAATTAATCATTGTATCGATTTATTGCAAAGAACATAATTGATTTTCGTTATTTTAGCGGATGATTGAGGATTTCTTTTTCTATTTTTGGTTTTTGTTTTGTTGAACGAATACAGTTTAACATTGTGCAAAGTGAAATGGTTCATTTCGTATCGCCTGCAGTGATATTGTATTGTGATAATAAAAATTGAGGTTTTTTTTTTTGATCGATTGCCAACCAAACGGAACGAATTCAATTGATTAAATGTGAATGATTTTGTTGTTACAAATTCTTCTTTTTTCTTCCATTCGTTGTGATTTGTATCATAGTTACTAATTGTTAGTATGTGTGTGTGTTTACATTTCATGGTTCTTTTTCCACAATAAAAACACAGTTTTTAAATACAAAACTTAATATGGCTGATACACAACCCGCTGTCGCAGCTCCAGCTGCTGCCAAATCAAAAGCAGGCAAAACTGAAAAGGCAACACCAGCCGCTCCAGCCCCAGTGTCAACAAGACGGCCACCAGCTCGTGGTCGCTTGTATGCTAAAGCTGTCTTCACCGGCTACAAACGTGGACTGAGAAATCAACACGAAGGCCAAGCTATCTTGAAGGTACGAAACAAAAAAAACAAAAAATACACTTTCGTTTTAGATTTTAAAGGTTTATTGTTTTTTTTTTTTGGTTCAGATCGATGGTTGCCGTAAAATGGAACATGGAAAATTCTACGTTGGCAAACGATGTGTTTATGTATTCAAAGCACCAACACGCAAAGCATTGCCACAAAAACCATACATTAAATCGCGAGTTCGTGCTATTTGGGGCAAAGTAACCCGATTGCACGGTAGCACTGGTGCCGTTCGCGCTCGATTCCGTAAAAATTTGCCCGGACACGCAATGGGACAAGCTATCCGCATCGTAAGTTTCGAAAAAACAATTGTCCATTTTTCTCAGTGAAAAAAAGTGACATTTTGCAAAAAGGAATTTTTTTGGGTGAATCGTCGAATGTCAATTGCGATTGGAACGCTGAACTGTTCTCAATATCAAATCGAAACAGAAAGATTTCCCAATCGAAATTGATATATATATATATATGCTTTTATGATGACTACCATACATTATGCAGACATTTGAAACCTGAAACAAAATGTGGATCAATTGTAACGTCTGAATGCATCTCGACACCGAATTTTTTCCCCTTATTGTTAATTATTATGAATGGAAGGATGGAAATTAATTTTGTGTATTTTTTTTTTTATTCATTTATTTGCAGATGTTGTACCCTTCAAGAATTTAAGTGTGTTCCGACCAACGTTTGGGGCATTCAATCTTTAATTGAATAAAATCATTTTGTTTTTTAACTTTGGAAATGAAACCGGAATGTTGTTCGAAATCCAAAAATAAAATGGCATTCATGATTAAAAAGAAACAGAATAAAAAAATATGTCTCATTATCATTGATTTTCTCATTTGATTTAGGTTTTTTTTTTTTTTGGATCCTTATTGGCGGCGTGTTGTTTTGTGCAAAACAAAAATTGAGGTTATAGCATATGTAGTGTGTTGAATGGATGATTGATTGCCTTTGCAGGGCCTGGCAAAAGGCATTTAGAATGGATAAGAGCCAAAATTTGTACATAAAACGATCATCATGAGATATTTATTCAGAATTACCGTTCGAAATGGATTGAATAAAAAAATAAAATAAATAAAAACAATGAGATCAAATAGCATGTTGTGTGGTGAGTAGCAACTTTGCATTCAATACACCACATGTGTGACATTGAATATACGTTACCGTTTTTTTTTTGGTTCTTTCTTTGTATTGTAACATACATTATCGAACATTTTGATTCAATATGTGCGCACATTGACAGCTCCGGAACTGTCAATCAATCACGCATACATATGTAGCACTCCATATACTATTCGAATTGAATGATTCATATTTGTATATTTCACCACAATTAAATACATACACGATTTACACACTATACAGATATGCATCTGATCCATAATTGTATGCGACAATACTTTTATTTAAAAATAAAACATCAAGAGTAAAGAGTACATAAAACATTTTTATTGGCTCTGTCGCACTTTGGCATATATGCATACAATATATACATGATATTTATCTATATCCGTAACCAATCCAAAATCATTAACTCAATGCATACAATGTCCGATATTGCAATCTGAAACTTTTTCGAATAAATTTGCACCGAATTGCTGATCCATTTCGATCAAAACAAATCAATTTGTTGTAATTGTATTGTGAATAACGGGAATTATTTGAGATTGATTTGCGGTTTGTTTTTGTGATTGAATGTGTGTGGAACATTGTGAACAATGCCTAAAAATGCTGATAAATATGAATTAATCATAACAAATGAAATGAAAGTTTCATGCGAATGAAAAGAAAGAAAGCGAGAAACATAAGAGAGAAAATTTTTAAGTGATCACCGAGAGCAAATTAAACGAAATTAATTCAATAAATTTACTATAATAATAATAAGTTTGTGTGTGTGTGGTGGGTTTTTTTTCGGTGTTTAGTGTTTGGTATGTAAAAGTCGAGAAACGAACAATGTCGCGCATTAAATCTCGAGCACAAATTGAAATATGCGGTGATTGTGGAGCATCAGGTTTGTTTACTTTTTGCCAAGGCGCCTTTCATCAAAGCATTTTGCATCATTTCATATCAAATCGAATTCAATTTCAATTTTCAAAATTTCCGTCATCATTTTAGATCCATCATGGGCATCAATAAATCGTGGCATTCTGTTATGTGCTGAATGTTGTTCAATTCATCGTAGCCTGGGCCGTCACATATCTCAAGTGAAATCATTGCGTCAAGGTAGCTGGTCACCGGCCATTCTAAATTATGTAAATGCAATAAATGCACATGGTGCAAACAGTGTTTGGGAACATTGTTTAATGGATGCAATTGCACCAAAAAATTTGAAACGTAAACCATCACCAAAAGATCCATTGCATCCAACAAAAGCCGAATTTATACGTGCCAAACATGTGAATTTGTCATTTATATTAAAACCAAATCCACAACAAATTATCGATAGTAATGGTGATGGTGGTGTGGCTTCTAATTTGGAAACAGAATTAAGTAAACAATTGCATGCAAGCGTTCGATCACCAAATTTAGAAACATCACTACGATTGTTGGTACAAGGAGCCGATCCAAATTATTTTAATGAGGTTTGTTAACCATTTTTTTATTATTTTTTTTTTTTTTTTGAATTTGAATTGAATTTTTTTGGACAGGGATTAATCGAAAATTTTGTCAATAGGAAAAAGGTTCAACGCCATTGCATATGGCAGTTAAAGCGGGTCAAGCATCACAAGTGGAATTACTTATTGTTTATGGTGCCGATTTAACAGCTAAAGATTCAAAAGGAAATACCATTCATGACATTGCAAAACAAAATAAACATACATCAATTGGTGATCGATTGATTGAGGCAACATATGATGTAACCGATCGTTTAGCACATTTTCTTATGGGCAAATATCCGGATCATACGATGGGACAACATCTTTTGATTCCCGATCAAAATGGTTGTGACATTAGCGAACAATTGAAAATTGCTCGCGGAAAATTACAACTAATACCGAACAAAATGTTTGAAGAGCTTGTCATGGATTTGTATGATGAGGTCGATCGACGTGAAACCGAAGCTAGTGAGTGAATGTCTTTTTAATAATTTTATATATGCTATTTGCTAAATACAAGAGATTAAATATAAAATTGAAAAAAAAAAAAAAAATATTTCAGTTTGGGCAACGAGTGCATTAAATCCGGAAATTGGTGCGGTTCCATTTTTACCAACCAATCCACATTTGAGTGCGACACGAAATCAAGGACGACAAAAATTGGCCAGATTCAGTCCAAATGAATTTGCCGGCCTAATTACAGATGTATTAATCGATGCCAAACGACGACAAAATATGGCTGCTTTACGGCCATTAGGTAAAATTTTTTAAACGTTACATTCGAACAAAACACAACTCTTAGACACATTTTGCATGTGCACCATTTTGACCACAATTCAAAATTGAAATTTTCTAAATTTAAAAAATTCATTTCATTTTTTAACTGGCAAACAATTGGGAACTATTTACTATACGGAATTTTTGAAAGGATTCCGTTTTTCTTTTATTGAAACAATCAAATTATAATAATAATAATAATAATAATTCTACATAATAATGAAACCCCGACAAAAAAAAACAACAACCAAACAAACAAACAGATGGTCCAACAATTCAAATGCCAAGTATTCCAAATGCTAAATTTCAACATCATCATTTAGAGCGTTTATCAAATTTATCGGATGATGAACCATTATATGATGCGGTTGCATCGGATGATGATTATGCAGCATTATCACCAATCAAACAAACACCACCAATCGATTCAATTCATTCACAGCAACAGGTAAAAAAATTATTTGCATTTAAAATTAATAGCATTGGTTGATTGGACATCTCACACCTAATCGTAATATATATATATATATATACTTACATATAACAAACTAAATCAGTGTTAAAATATATTATGATATATGTTTTAATCAGGCCTGTGTCCATCATTCAATTTTGCATACATTTTATGATGAAACATTTATTCATTTATTAATATTATTATATTAACAATCGGGGGGTGATTGGTAACACAAAAGTACAACTCATTTAACAATAAATTTTATTTATTCATTTATTTCATTTGTCATTTAATATGCGAATTTATATTTAAGTTTAGAAAAAAAGTGTGTCTGGTATCTGAAAAATGCTAATTTTCGGAATTTAGCCGGTGAATTGTCATTTTGAGAGAATCCGAAAATTAAGGTTACTTTCAGGAGCTAGACAGTTATGTTATAAGCAAGTATAAGTCGTTGGGAATGGTGATCGGTGATTATGGTCAATGGTAATTTATTTTTGAATGTAAACAATGAATCAGATTTAGAAAAAAATGAACACTGCCTGAAAAAAAAAAACAAATGAAAAAAATTCGAATTCAAAATTTTCATTTCGAAACGATTCGGATCCATTATACAGCTTATATTGATTCGATATTTTTAGCTAATTGTAAATATAAATACAATGATATATTTATTCGTTGCCGTAATTAAGGCTGTTCAATAAATGAAGCAGATTCATTGATTGTATCCTATATCAAATACTATTTAGATCCTAAATTGTATTGTAGTCATTTCCCGTCTATTTATTTTATTAATAAATAATAAAATCAAAACTGAAAATGAAAATGAAAAACAAAAACAAAAAAAACAAATAAAAAGAAATGGATTGTTAATAATTGAAATTAATAATCGAAAAGACTAAAACAAAAAACCAAAATGCATTTAATGTTTGCCTATAAATTTCTAGTCCTATAATTCCGTTAACTGCTTTTCTACTCACACTTCTATCTCTTTCTAAGTAATTTTATATTCATTTGATTAATCATCTATCTGTATGTGTCTCTGTCTATAAATAACTGTGGCTGTGCATTGTGCATTGTGCATTCATAATCGTTAACCGTAACTAACTCATTAAAAATCGTTTCGAATGAAACACATATTTGATGTAGGATATTTGGTTGCTGGTATGAAAATCATAAATAACATAGTATGTCTCTTCTCTTCATCCGGATCATTACACCGGATGCCTAATTTTCTACTTGCAAAATTTGTTTAAATATAAAATTAAAAAAAAAAAGAAAAGAAGAAAAACGTGTCCGACTATTTAAAAAAGGCATCTCAAAATCAGGCATCGACAAACGGACTAAAGCGACCAAATGAAGAAATGGAAACCCTTCGCAAGAAGCTAGAAGAAAAATCGCTCGAAATCAATGAATTAAAATCATTGGTCATGAGATTATCAACGGAAAATTGTGAACTAAAGTCACGCATCGATTCATCAATAAGCGCATTCGATGTTCAACTGTATGTAACAAAATAAATATAAAATCCTCATTTTCATTCGATTATAATAATAATAATAATAATAATGAATAATTTTATGAAATTTATTTAGCCGAATTGATGACACTCATGTGAATGGTAATATAATGACCGATAATGATTTAAATACATCGAACAATTCAGAGCCATTGTCACACCACATCAATGATCCGTTGGCATCTAATTCAAATAAACGACCGGTTAGCATGTATGAAACTCGCGAAGGTTTACATATATCCAAATCACAACCAATTGATAATAATAATCGTACCGCAAGCAGTATGTATCAAATGATTGATGCTCAAACATCGCCAAATTCAACTACAAACGGTCATAGCACATTGCCTCGATCCGAAGATGTTAAACATCAAACGGAAATCGTAACACGACGCATCCAAGAACTTTGGCAAGTAATGCAAGACCATTCATCAAAAGATGCATTTGTACCTGGGGCTGAACGGATTCGTGTTGCTGTTATTGAACTTACATCATTATTTCCGACGGTAAATTGATTGAGTTTAATTTTTTGTTTAAAAAAAAAAAAAATAAATTCCATCCAAAAATTCCGTCGTTTTTTCTTTCTCTTCAACATTGCAGACATTGACGAATGAAACAATCAAAAATGCCATCCGACAATTGAATCAAAATACAGGCCATTTACAAAAAGACTGTGCTGGATTACAGCAATCAATCAAAACAAATGATACACCATCTATTGATCTTTATATGCAGGAAGTTCGTAATTGTGCCTATAATTTAGCAATGGCTACCAAAATGCTGGTCACACAATTCCAATAGAATTTGGTTTTTTTTTTTTTTTTTAATTGGATTTTGTTTTGGTGCGCCCGAGAATAAATGGCCAAACGACATAAAATGGATACTTACTGATCATTATCACATTCGCCATATTTAGAGCTTATATGTTTTTTTTTTAACGATGCGCATAATTTTTTTTCAATTTAATTATTCATATGTATTTGTATTCAATTGTGGCCTCAATGGATATGAACGGCTCAATTTGATACATTTCACAAAGTATAGGTCCCAATCAGATTGTCTTTTCATCTGATTTTATCAATGTCTAGTGCCTACGGAATCCAAAACCAACTAACGAAAAAAAAAACAATATTAACAGACAAATCAAACTAAACTGTAGCTCAAGAGTATTTTGCTCTGACTTTAGCTCAAGTCATAAGTTTTTCACCTTTTTTTTTATTTGGTTTTTTTTTTGTAACCAGAATGTCCTATTAATGACTTCTTGTGAAATTTATTTCAAATGTTTTGTGCTCAATTTTATTTTAAAAACATTTTATTATAAACATATATATTTTTAATTTCCAAATTTTATTTTGTCATTTGAACTTTTTTACAACGAATTATATCATTATTTTTGGATAACGGAATCCTTTTCGGTTGGAATTATTTTGATTTTTCTCTCGGAGAATTTTTGTTTTTCTTTTTTTTATTTTTAACAAAGTTCAATTAAAGTTGTGTTCGTCAATAAAGAAGGAAACAAAATCTGAATTTAACTCGAAAAATGAATCCATATTCAGCTGAATTTACCCAGACCAACATGCTTGCAACTTTGTATGAAACAGGTACGTTCAGGCCAAAAAATCAAATTCAAGATGTCAAGAATGCCTGTACATGAGTACGCCATCTGTTCGCAAATCAGTTCGCATTAGCCGTCATCACGTTGTCCGTCTTTATCAGATATTTTGAAAAGCTTAAGGATCTACAATGTTAATTCTTTATTTTGAAATCACCAGCTGCGCTCCAAGGAGCCCAAATTTTAGTTAGGATTGATTGGAAACAAAATATTTTTGATAGAACTTTTTGGTTTGGTACGACCGGAGGTGCATATTTTTAAATACAGTACCATCGAATTCTTTCGGTTAATTTTGTTATATAATAATAATCTAAAGCGATCACACGATCCATTCAGATTTATGTAGATTTTAGCTGAATTGTGAAATATTAGAGAGCGAGAAAGATTATTTGATAAAAATATACTGTTGAAATGTTATTCAATTCATCAGGATCTCTGTGAATTGTAAATGTATGATTCCAAAATCCTGATAAAAATGATAGCGTTCGATGTGAAATATAATGTGTTTGTTTAATAACTATTTTTTTTTTTGTATTTTTAATTAACATCACATAGCTTTTATTAATTGTCACGTTCAACATTCCACGTAATATGCAAATGCGGAAATTTTCACTTTATGAAAAACGGACAATATAATTTATTTATTCATTATTAAATTTTATTTTAATTATTTTTCTAGAATTGAGCTTAATTGAAATTTTTAATGAGAAAAATATGCGTCGTTTGGTTAATTAAGTTTGATACTTTGGCATACAGGTGATATGGTTGGGGGCAAACACTATTTATAGGGAGTGTGGTTCTCATTCCGGTTTATTCAGTTTTTATTCCTCCTTTAAAGAAGTCTAAACTAAAATTGAGCTAGTTAAAATGGTGTCATTTTGTGCTGTTGGGATTTTGTTGACGTGCGCAATATACGTGATTGATGCTGGAAGCGTTATAGATAACCCAAACGTGAATTGTCCAACAGATAAAGTGATTTCGATTGACAATGCAACTTGGAGAATCAAATCGGACACAGAGCGCAAGGATTACAAAGGACAGATTTCCAATGTAAAAGGTCCTGCGGTTGACGGTGAACCCGGGACCTGGAATTTAAAAGAACATTTCAAGAACCAATGCAATGGACATCAGGATTGCATTCTCTATAATAAAGATAATAGAAAAGATCTCGGCGATTGTCATCTCCTAATGGAACTCAAGGTCGATTTTACTTGTATCCCGAAAATAAATTCATAAAAATTATTTATTATTGGTTTTGGTAATATTATTATTATTATTGAAACCTTAAAGCAAGGGACTTAAAAATCAAAAACAAAAACGGCAAGGGACTTAAAAAAAATCAAACTGAAAACGTTTATGTATTATATTCTATTAATTAATAAAACAAATTGCATTTGAAAAAGAAAAAAACATGATTTTTTTTCCTGAGCAAGGAGATTTAAAGAAGATTCCATAATGCGCGATCGCTGTACAATTTTTCAGGGATTGACGAGATTCAAATAAATTTAATGAATTTATACATATCAGAGGCATCGATCACACCCATCATGCACACAATGATTGCAAATCAATTCTGATCAAATCACTACATGGTGCTTTTCAGTGGCCTAAGAAAAACGCACAGAATTGCGCATACAAAAAAATATCATTCATTTATTTTTTATTTAATCATTATCTTTTTACAATAATAATAACACAAAAAAGAAATGTTTTTGAAAAAAAAAAATGAAATGGAATAATCATTTGTACATGTGAAACGATTATTATCGTTGGTTGTTCTGGTTCATAATCCATCCAGTGATGTTGTAAGCCTGCAGATGAACTGAATTACTATGAGCATTTCCATAAAACGACCGCTATATTCCCGCCAAAGAATAAATAAAGCATATTTTTCGTTTCATATGACACTTCAAAACCGAATCCCTCACCAACAACAACATGCCAATAAATGCCGTATTTTTTGTCCATGGTTTCTTTGATTGTTCGAGCCGCCATCTGAAAATTAAAAATTTTATTAAATTATTACAGGCGATATTTGAAGCTCAAATTGAATAACAAACCTCATAATTTGTGGTGTATTTTTCACATGCAGTCATACTCAATTCAACGCATTCGATTTTCATTTCTTCTGGCATATCTGAAAACTGTTAGGGCGAAAAGAGAAGAAACACAAGAAAAAAAAAAACAACCATCAAACCAACCATTCAATCATCGATCAAACAAACAACGAGAAATTCATATTTAATTGAATATGTGAATAATGCGAATCATGTGTGTGGCGGTGCAAAAGCCAAAAATTATTTATTGTTTTAGCGATTACTATGTATTAGGGATACCTTAATCAATGGATATGTATGAATGATTTTTTTATCACTTTCGGCGTTTGTTTGTCCAGTTATTTCTTCGGCCATCGTTTTTCAATTGATTTTAAATTTTTTTCCTTTTTCTATTCCGATGTCACAATTCATTTGATTCAGGAATGGACATGGATATTAATGATCTCAAGATTCAATTTAAACGGAATAAAATGAGCAACAACAACACTTGCTGCTTGTTTATATTACGGTATTCATGGTCTGTTTGTTTGTTTGTGTGTGTGTACGTGTGTGCACCAATATGTATGGAATCAATTGGATGCGTAAATAAACAACCCCTCGTGTTGTTGAATTGCATTTTGCATTTATGAATCAGCATTTAAATATGAAGCGGCAAATATGGTGCTGGAGTCTGCGCACATATCCATTCGAGGATTTGAAATTTCGTTTAACGGTTGATTGGGCTTTGCTGTGATAAAATGACATTTTCGGTTCTGGTTCACAGATGTCGCCTTCGATTCTCATTTGAATCGTAAATGTATCAACAATGTATATGTGTCAGTCTCAAAATTCACTGTTGAGCTTGTCAAATCGGTGACAGTTGATTCAGTTGAAAGCATGTGCGTTGTAAAGCCACAACAAATCGAAACAAAACATATTCTGGACAAAAAGTGAAACGTGTGCAATGATTGTTCACAATATTTATACATCGATTGCATGCAATCGTACACCAGAATCAGCCGATTGGGGTGTAAATGGGCAAATTGTGTTTGCTGCCTGCAATGCTATCGCCATATTTGATCCAAATTTCAATGGTTCATCAAAAATAACAAAAACATTTGTTAAACATACAGCCAAAGTGAATACAGTTAAATGGATATCGGATCATGAATTTCTATCCGGTGCATATGATAATTTATGCATATTATGGAATATTGAAAATCCAATGAAACCAAATATTTGGACATTGGCGGGTCATCAAGATGGTGTTACAGTGGTTAATGCACTGCAAGTAAATGATAAATGGTTAATAGTGACCACTTCGTTGGATTCAAGCATTCGATTTTGGTCACTGTCCAATGAAACAAATAATTATGAAACATTCGATACAATCAGTTTGGGAACGGGATTTTGTTTTGCATTAAAATTGGCTTTACTACCAAATGCCCACGGTACGGTTCTATTAGCCTATTCAACCGATTTGAATACAATAGTTTTGGCTTGTGATCATGTGATCGATGGCAAAAGGAAATTCATTAAAGTCGATACATTGATTGGACATGAGAATTGGGTACGAGGATTAGATATAACACGTGTGAATGATACAGATTTATTAATAGCCAGTTCATCACAAGATACATTCATTCGATTATGGAGAATTTCTGCTCGATCCACAATTGAATCGCTTAAAATTGATACGGCCAAATTAAATGTTTTCATGGCAAATGAAGATATTCAAATCGAAGAGAATATTTTCATCGTAAAAAATGAGACTGGAAAATCATTTGGTTATGCGGTATCTTTGGAATCGGTGTTGCTAGGACATGATGGCTGGATTTATGGTGTCCATTGGTCAAATAATTCGAATGGATTACAATTACTTTCGAGTTCCATTGATAAGACGCTTATCATTTGGTCAATAGATGATGATAGCGGCATTTGGACAGAAAAAGTGCGTGTCGGTGAAGTTGGTGGAAACTTATTAGGATTTTATGGTGGTAAATTTTCACCTGATGCTAAATCTATTATGGGCCATGGATATCAGGGAAGCTTTCACATTTGGCATGCTGGTGAAAATAATGATATTTGGCTACCAAAGGTTGTAGTCGGTGGACATTTTTCGGATGTTCGTGATTTGTGCTGGAATCCAAATGGAGAATTTTTGTTAACAGTTTCAGCAGATCAAACAACACGTTGCCATGCACCATGGATTCGACCAGATAATCCAAATACGGTATAAAATAAATTAAACATTTGGCCTTCCAATCGGATTAATTGCAAAAAAACAATTTGATTATTAAAACATTTTTTCCCCTTTAGACTTGGCACGAAATAGCTCGGCCTCAGGTGCACGGTTACGATATGCAAACCATATGCGCCGTGTCACGATTCAGTTTTGCTAGTGGAGCTGAAGAGAAAATCGTTCGAACATTTCAAGCGCCGGCTAATTTTATTCAAAATTTCAAAAATCTCACTGCAACAGCCAACGATGATGACGACGACGACGATGCCATTGTCCGAAGTATGTTGTGAAGTTGAACGTTTTTGTCTCGTATTCAATTCAATAATAATGTATTATTTTTCCACATATAGCAACACCAAAAGGTGCTTCAGTACCATCCTTAGGACTTTCAAATAAGGCTGTTTACGATGAATCAATTCCCGTTCCAGCCGATGAACGGCATATTAAAGATCAATATCCAGACAATTACTTTGTTCCAATCACAATGAATGGTAAATTGAAAATATTTCAATTTTTTTGTTTTCTCAGATTTGATTTTCCAATTTGCCTGCATATTTATTTTTTAGCACCACCAACCGAGGAAACACTCATGCAAAATACTCTTTGGCCCGAAATTCAAAAGCTTTACGGCCATGGCTACGAAGTATACGCCCTAAATGCAACCAAAAATGGTAAATTATTAGCATCAACATGTCGGGCTTCAAATGAAGAGCATGCTCAAATTATACTTTGGAATACATCGACATGGAAACAAATTCAAAAGTTACCATCCCATCAATTGACTGTGACACAATTGAAATTTTCATCAAATGCTAAATGGTTGTTGTCGGTGAGTCGTGATCGTCGATGGTCATTATTTGAAAATCAAGCCGATAGCCGAGCAAATGAAACAGAAATCCAATGTAATTTCAAATTGATTGCAACAACGGGAAAGAAAAACGGCATTCACAGTCGAATTATTTGGACTTGTGATTGGACACACGATGATAACATATTCGCAACTGGATCGAGAGATGGAAAAGTTGTGGCTTGGCATCGAATCGATTGTGATTCTGGTACAAGTCTTGGACTATACGAAGCGTTATCAATATATGAATGTGATAAAAATGACTCGGTCACGGCCATCGCATTTGCATCAACATTCAAAAATAATGGAAAAGATTATTTGGGTGCGATCGGATTGGAAAATGGTTTTATTCATATTTGTTCGTTGAGTAGCAGTTGGACGGTTATTTATACCATTGATCAATCGTGAGTGCTTGGTTTTGGAAGGGGAATCTCTCAACCAAAAAAAAAAAACTTAATAAAAATTCCGATTATTTTCAGACTGGCACATCATCTAACAGTGAAGAAATTACAGTTCCGACCATCAGCAAACCATCCATACCAATTGGCTAGTTGTGGTACAGATGGCTTCACACGCATTTTCCAAATCAAATTTTAAAATCTATACAAATTTTGTGAATGAATTTGCAAATAAAATTTATTAATCTTTTAATTGATTTGATATTTTTTCCATTAAAATATCATTACAAATCGATCAGACAGGCATTTTAAAGTATTTTTTCATAGCCAATACAAGATGCTTCATTGATTTATTAATATCATTTTCGAATGAGTACAACAGCTCAAATTGTTGCTGCGCGAATGATAAAAAAAAATGAACGTCGGGTCACAACCTTTCGAATGGTCTGTATTACAAGGCATATGACGTCAACCCCACCGTACGTATATTTAACGATCTTATTTACTTGATATTCAGAAATGTAAACGTTAGTTGACAGACAATGCGTCGAAATTTTTGCCACATTAACGAACGAAATTAATTTTATCCGAAACAGAAAATTCGCAGGATGATTCATTTGATAACGTGAATATGAACTTGAACACTGAGCACCTTTTCAAACAAACATGAATTTCTGTTTATTTTTGGAATATTTTATAGTTTTCATTATATTTTTTGATGTCTTTGATACGTCCACGTATGTTCGAATTTGAAATTAAAAAAATATAAATTATCATAATACGCTGTGGTTGCGTGTCAATTATTCTCATCGAATAAAAGCTATTGTTTGTAACAGTTATAACAAATACAATAAAAATTGAATGATCCCGAAATGGTTGATTTTAATCATAAAATTCGAATTTTATTCTTCATTTTATCGAGTGAGTTTTAATTTCGAATATTTAAATTCGTATTCATTTTCAAAAAAAAAAAAACAAAAAAACAAAAAATAAAGATAAAATTCAATGTTTCAGCGATTTTATCGGTGCATACTCTGAAGATAAGCATTTTAAAAGTTCTCACGTAAGTAAAACACTTTCATATTTTGTGTTTCAAAATGGGTTTTTTCGTTGTAATTAATCAATATATTGTATGTGATGGTGTACAATTCCATCAGGGATTTTCAATGTAAAACTTATGTCACGATCAATAAAACTGCCGATGGAAAAAAAATAAACACATATCTCCAACCAATTCATCATGTAGCACTCGATTTAGACTATACCGTTATTATATTTGTTGTTCCTGAAAAAAGATACGAGGAAATCGCCCACTTCAATGGTATTCTTCGGCTACATTCAGATAAAAGAACTTATTTAATACCAAATTTCAATTATAGCTGCCATTAGGCGTTCGGAAATCGCTGAAGGATTGAAAAAAAGCAAATATGAACTGATTGTTTTAGGAACCGATTGCTCGTTAGTCATTTTGATATAAAACTTTCATTTTACTGAAATGAAAATATTGTACAAAAAAAAAAATTCATATTTCCATTTTCAGACGGAACGAAAATAAATTGCTTAGAGATTTTATTAAGGATTTCATGACAAATCATCGGGTAAAACACCAAAAAAACTATTCAAAACAGAATTTTTAAATTCGATACTGAAAATTTTAACATTTGTAGTTCAGGTTATTTCCTTTTCAAGCGAAATGGTTGGATCTCTCCCATTTTGGAGGAATCGATGCAACAGCATTTAAACTTCCTGATGGAACTTTGGACAAATATCTAACGCAACATTTTCCAGAAATGGAATATAAATCGAAAAGACCGGATCCATGCAACATAAAACATGTTAAATTTTATGATCTTCAAAAGTAAGTACGAGTATTAGTTTTGAAAAAAACAAGTAGTTTTTGTGATAAATATATAGTCTAATTTAATAATGAACATAGATCGGTAAACGAAATGCTTCCTGGAGAAACAATATGTCCCATTTCTGTTCAAAATGGTGAATATGATCCAACTGCTGGTTCAAAATCAAAAAGAGTTGAATACATTTTCACGAAAAAATATCCAAGTCACAGTTGTTTCCATATAGTAGTTGTCGATGGAATGGATTACGATCGGCTAATGCGCATATCTGGTTTGTAAATTTCATTCATTTATAAATTATTATGAAATAATGAAATTTGATATATTAACCCTTGAACTCAAATAATACTCAGGATTAGAGAATTTTTTCCAAAGACTCGTGTACGAAATGTCTGCAACTAACGAGATTTTATTAATAATGGGATGTTTTAATTTTGAGTAAGTGCAACGTTATCCACATTTTTATTGTAATATTTAATTAATATGCTTTCATATTTTTAGTTGGTCAGACATCGGTGTGGTGCATAAAATTATTTTGGCACATTCTGAACAATATCAAAACAGCATTCCATGTCAGGTGTCTACTATTGGTGTTGGTATGTTTGGAACACTATTTGAAAATCCAAATCTTCTAGATCCACGGCGTCTTGCACGAACACTTAATGAACAGGCCAAAGAGTTAGCTCTAAAATGTAATCATAATAATGGAAAATTGAGGGATTTGGGAAGCTTCGAAGTTTGGGACCTCAATGCGTGAGTTTATTGCACGTTTTTTTTGTGTGTGTGTGTGTGTGTGTTTAATTCTTCAATTGTTTCTCGCAATAACAATCATTATTATCATTATTATATAGAAAATCATGCACATATGAGCACACGATTTCACAAAAAAATGGTCAATATTATACACCGAAAAATTTCCACAAATATCGTTTCTCAACAAATTATCACCAAAATTGGAAATTCGCTTTTTTTGTCATGGACGTAACCGAAATGAATGATAAAGACGCTCAAATGAAAGTTTTACTTGAATCTAGTGAAAAGAAGGAGGCGCAATGGCTCAAAGAAAACTTTATAGCGGCATTTGTGATCAAAACGGTTGATTTTCAGTAAGTACAATAACTTTAGAGCCCATGAATTTTTGATCTTTTTATTTTTAATTGAAATCTCCGAATTTTTCAAATAGATTATACGATTTGCATATTATACCGGAATGGGTTGAATATCATCGAGGAGACGTAAATCCGAATCAAATAACTATTTTGGGTGGCGGCAAATTTGATACCATTTATCAATATTTATCACCATTATATCAAGTGTTATACACGCCTTTCAACGTACAAACTGAACTGAAAGAATTCCGACAGCTTTTCGTAAATACAACTGAAAACAAGGTTGTTTCTGTTTTGAATATTTATTCGTAAGTAATTTCGACATGAATTGAAACTTTTTTCGTTTTTTTTTTAAATAACAAATAATGCAATTCTATTTATCGTTACTTGTTAGATTGAATTTGGAACCCCAAATATATCGAATGCATACAATTAACGGCTTTTATGATCCTGTTTATTTACAAAAAAATGAGATGCTCGAAACTGACAACGTAAAGAACATTCTGTTTCTCATTATGGATGGCGAAAAATTTAAAGCAATGGGTAACTTTTATTTTCAGTAACGATTTGTAAAATGATTAGAAAGTTTTTAAATTTTGGCTATTTTTCGGTTTTGTTTCAGGTACACCACCTCGGTCAGATTTAATAAAAAATCTGACCCAAGATATCGTTGATTTTTATCCAAGTGTAAAATGGACAGTATTCTTGGTAGGCCTGCATAATTTCAGGTCAGTATTTTGTGTTCTGCTTTCGTTTGGCAAACCGTTATAATAATAAGATTTTATTTTTGCCGTGAATTACAGGGAATCTGATGCGCATTTGTTTGCCGAATTCGTTAAAATTCATACAAATGACAAGAGAGAATTTCATGAATTCGTGCACACATATAGGGATACTCCTATTCAAACTATATATGGGTATAAAGATACAAAGCCATTTACTATCATAAACGAACGGCTAAAGGTTGAAAAATTCAAGAAATTTTTCAGAAATGTTTTGATATAGTTTCAAATTTTATACAAAGTTTGGAATAATATTGGTTGCCGATAGATGTCACCGTTAGTTCTGTATCAAATATTTTATAGAATTTGTTATTTATAAGCACTCATCAATGTATGTCACAATCGTATATTGAGTGTCCAGTTTGATGTCAACCATCATCATAACAACATCTAAACGTTAAATAAACTGCGCAACCTAAAAAAAACATTAAGTTTTTTATTTTTATATATAATAAATCCCAAATTATTGCAAGAATAAGGGCAAAAATATATTTGGCCAATTTTCTTCTGAAATGATCGTCGAATTTCCAAAAATGGATCGCCAAGCACAAATTTTTTTCCCCTACAAATTTCCAATTATTCAACACGTATCCATCCCTTAGACATAAATTCAAAACTGTTTAAAAAATTCGTCCGATTTCATTAGTAAACAAATTCTCACATTAGTTAGTTCATTTCCAATAATAGCTAAGCCCCAACGCACCATAATCGGAAGGGCACTATAAAAAGCCAGAGAATATGAAAAATGGGAGGAAATCTAACAATAAAAAACCTTTTTTTTTTTTGTATGAGTTTAAATTCATTTCTGTTATTTTATGAAAATTATAATGTGAATGATATGGTCGAATATTCGACTAAAATCTGTATTTATTTAATTATTTTGTTTTTATATTTGAAAATGAAATTTCTTTTTATAATACAGAATCAATAAATTTTACACAATCATTTATTAACTCATTTCATTCGTCATTGAATCTTTTGGATAAATAATTGTCTCAAAACATTTCATTTTGAATTTTTAACATATATTGTAATATCAGCCATTGTTTTGTTTCGTTTGTTTTTTTTTTAAAAAAAAGGTCATATCAACCCCACTCTTGTTAGTCACCCAAAGACTTGCTTCGTCTGTCATCGTACAAAAATATAAAATAGAATTCTTTTCACATCTTTTTATCATTTGTTCTTATTTATGTTCAATGTTTAGGTTGTTTGTTTGGTTTTTTCTTTAAATTATTATTTTCATTCGTTTTACGTTTGCGATTGCAGGCTCAATTCTTACAGCACTGTATCAATACGAAGATCGTAATTTTTTTATTATTTTGGCCATTCACTACTGGTCTCGACAAGTCAACAAAAAAAAAAAGAAAAAAAAAGAAGAGAGAAAGAGTAAAAATTCAAAAAGAAAAACAACAAAACATCAATAAAATCGACATGCGAACATTTAAATTTTGGATTTAATTTGTTTTCAACCGGAATTATGCCGAAACCATTCGAGCCTCAAGGATCCGCTCAATACGAATGTATTTATTCATTGTTTTTAAGAAAGAAGAAAAAAAGGAATCAAAAATGGGACTTTCGGTGTTTGATAATAAAATGCAACAGATTATGACATTCAAGCAATATGCAAACGAGGATCTCTCTTACTATTTTTAATTCAAATTCAGCTTTGGATTCATTTTTCATTGCTCTTACCGCACAACCCATTTATTGTGAACAAAAACGAAAAGAAATCCATTAAATTCAAAAAGTGGGAAGTGAAAAAGTGGAGATCGCAATAGCTCTATCTTTTAGTCTACTGCTTCATTCACATCAGCAATTCCACCAGATAATTAATTTGTAATCAATGATTGTGTGCGTCCTTTTGATTCCGTTTTTTTTTAAATCTTTTTTAATTTTTTTATTGACATTGAATGAATTGAATCTTTCGATCATTTTTGACTTAGGCCAGTGTTAAATCTTTAGAATTATCTTTAATACCAAATTGAAAATCACAACCAATTCAATTCTCTTCGATGACAATAGTAGCAGCACCTAATCTGGATTGAATTATTCATGATTCAGGAATAATGTATTTATTCATACGGTAAGAAATTAGGTTGAAAAAAAAAAAAATAAATCAAAAATGAGTGAGGAAATGCACAATCAAAGTCATCATAAACAAATATTATCCGCCCAATCAAATACATCCATCATTATTTTATCAAATTTTTATGGTAATAATTTTTTGTTTGATTTTGATGATGTTGTGATCAATTTCGGTTTTTTTTTCTCACATCCTTTATTACACATAATATAGCTAGTAGTTATTCTTTTCCTTCTCAGCACAATTATATTTAGTTATTAATTTCATTCTATCATTCAAATTCAAATAATTTCATTCACAGTTTAAACAATTTGCTATCAGTCGCATCAGGGGGAGGGAGGAGGGGACGAAAGAAATATTTCTCGTTATAAATATTTGGCTCCTGCCACTTTGTCTACAATAATGATAGCCGTTCACAGAACACAGGAAACTGAACCACGTCACTAACCATAATAATATAAGAAATTCGTAGCGTCTCATCGAAAAAGAGAAATCAATATTATGTCGTTGACAAAGAGCCAATTTTGATAAAGATATATGACATGTGTGGCGACCGGCAACCACCCAGCTCCGCCCATCATCATACACCAACATTCATTTATGCAATTATTACAATGGACAATGGATTTTTTGTTTGTTTTATTTTTATATAAAAAATTAAAGCATTTCATTTATTTTTCATTATTTTTCGTGTGTTTTTTTTTCTTTCGTTTGTATGTTTTCTTTTTCTACTCATTTAAATTCAACAATAAATGTTTTCCCGAAATGATAATATTTTTTTTTTTATAATTATAAAAAGAGAAAGAAAAATAAAAACAATTGAAATATATTCATTTTTATATTTTTTTTAATCCATTTTTTCTCGTCTTTTTTTTCTTTTTTTTGTTGCAATTATGATTTTGTTTTTTTTTGGCAAAAACTACCATCCAAACATTTATTATCGATCGGTATGAAGAGGTAAAAATATTGAGGAGAAAAAATTATCAAAAAGAAAAAATATAAAGAGAAGAAGAAAAAATTATAAACATCTGTTTTTTTTTTCGATTTAAACACAATTCTGGATGTTTTTTCCTTTTTTTTTTTTTTAATTTTTTATTTTGATTGTAGTAATTGTAGTAGGAGCAGCAACAACATCAGCGGCAGCCTTATCGGTACGTGTAATTGAATGCAGTTTTTCTTCGTGCACTCGCAGATGGAGTGAAAGTGCACCTTCGAATCGAATCGTAATCCAAACATCCCGGTTAGAAATTGAAGTTCGAATATATTTCCATTGATGGAAAGGGGCGAATGAAGAACGAAGATGCCTGCAAAGCTAAAGATGGATTTTAACGTGGTTGTCCCCAAACGGATGACAAATTCGGCGTATCACCACCACCAGCCGAATTTTGTGGTCCACCAAATGTTGGAAAATCTTCTTGGGATTGAGTGTTTGGTGCATGTTTGCCACCTTTTTGTTTGGTCCATGGAGCACCCTGTACAACAAAACCTTTTTCATTGTTTGATGATTTTTTTTGCATGGCATTCTCCAATGCGGTACTAAAATCATTTGTATGCGTCGGTACATTATCGACCAAATCCTCCAAAAAATTCCTCTTCCAAATTTAAAATATGATCTTTAGCTTCGCTTACTGCATCCGGTGTACCAGTTATTGTAATACTATCCGGATCTTCACCTTGTTTTGGAAATTTAATTTCAACTTTGTATTCGTCCATAATTTTATGAATGCTACGGCCCCGATGTCCAATTAAACGGGCATGAATACGTGAATCAACTCGAATCACTTCACGTGCCAATTCATTAAGTTCATTATAGATTTTCATAATGTCATCTCTGGCTGCATTGGCTGCCATTTCATAACCCTGAACGGTGATTATATTTTCAGCATCATCTTCTTTACGTGGAAATGATATTTGTACACCATGTGTGGCACGAATTTTATTGATAACCGCACCGCGACGACCAATTATTTTTGGATGCCAAATTGGATCAATTTCCAATTTTAATTCATATGAACGAAGTTCACGATCTTTGCGATTCTCTTCATATTCTTCGACGCGACGTTCAATGGCTTTTTTAGCATCTTCAATAGCGGCCGGTGCACCGGTTATTTTAATAATATCTAATTTTTCTTCTGGCGGTGATAATTCAATATGAACACTGTAATCATTCATAAGGGCGCGTACATCACGACCTTGTTGGCCAATAATCCATCGATGAATATCAAATGGTACATTTATTTCTTCGGTAATTGGTACCAAATCGAGTAGAGCCTGTCGGGCGGCTTCACATTTTTCTTGAGCACCCGATATACGAATTATGTCACGTTGATTGATTGCTTCGCCGTTCATTTCGGTTGGATTGTCACCGTCACCGCCACCATTTGTTTCGGCTTCTGATTCTTCGGTTGCATTACGATCCGGAAATTTAATGTGAACATCAAAATCGGATGTAATCCTTTGTACCTGGTGTAAATTGATAGGGGAGAACATTATTGCATCAAATTAAACCAAAATTTAGATGTTAAATGATCCGCATTAAATTTACCTTACTACCGCGTGGGCCCATAACAACACGATGATGACGCTGTGGAATAACACAATCGATCGTCACTTGAGATTCCAAATCATGAACAATCTCTAAAATTCGTTGTTTGGCAAGTTCGACACATTCTTTTGAACCCTTCAATGATACTTGATGACTATCAACGCCTGCATTGAACAAACAAACGAAAAAAATTCAACAATTAATCTCTGTGATTAAATATGCGTCCAGAAAAGGGAGCTTACCTTGGCGTGGAAATGATATGGAAACACCGCCATAATCATCAGAAATGCGACGCAACACATCACCACGACGTGCAACAAAATGCTTATGATGTTTTGGATCAACCAAAACTTCACCTTCCGTAATATTATCATTGTTTTTAATAATTGCCTCAAGTTGAGCTTTGGCCGCCAAAACATTTTCCTCTTTACCAATAATGGTAATGACTTCCTTATCTTCATCATTATTGCCCGGAAATATGATACGGGCACCAGTTTGATCACGTATCTCCTTAATTGATACACCATTTTTGCCAATCAAAAATTTATGATGCTGCGGTTTGGCACGCACTTCAGCCGTATACGAAGACAATTGACGTTCGGTGCTCAATTCAATCAATTGCAATTTTGCCTTTTCAACATCCTCTTTTGGGCCACGAATAACAACTTTATCGCTATTCGATTCGGTTGTTGGAAATTTAATTGATACATTGCCACATTCTTCAATGATGGCCGATATCAATTTACCGCCGGCACCAATTATTGAATTATAATATTTTGGTGGAATTGTTAGCTCTTCGGTAACAACATCGGCCAATTCCGATTGAATTTTCATAATGCGTTCACGAGCATCTTGTACATTTTCCTTGCGACCAGATATAACAATGACTTCATTTTTATCACCTTCAGCCGGTAATTCGATTTTTGTTTGGGTGTCATCACGGATTTTTTTTATATTTGCACCACCTTTGCCGATAATAAATTTATGGAATTTTTTAAATATTGGCACTTCCAAAACAAATGACAATTCTTGAGCATCTTTAACCATTTTCATTAATTGTTTATGACATTTGTCAACGTCATCTTTTGGTCCGCGCAATTTAACAACATCATTTTTTTCGCTGGAATTTGGAAACAGAATTGTGACCAATGGATATTTGGTACGTAATTCACGGATTGTTTCACCTTTTGGTCCAATCAATGTGCTATGCAAACGATAATCAATAATAACATCTTTTTCCTTTTCATTGTCCAATTTATCGACTTTTTCCTTTATTTCTTTGTGTGCTCGTGCAACACCATCAATTGGACCCTCAATATGAATTTTATTGCCGCCAGCATCATCTTCAATATTAATTTCCACTTCAAGTTCTTCCTTTAATCGATTTATATTTGAGCCGGCCTTTCCAATAATATGCTTTGCATGATTACGATTCACATGCATATCAACAAATGTATAACGCGTTTCATAATCTTGAACAATATTTTTAATTGTTTGTTCGGCCATTTCCAATTGTTCGGGTGGTCCTTCTAATGTTATCTTATTTTCGCTCAAATCAATTTGAACTTTTGGATAATCAACGGTTATTTTATTGATATTAGCACCTTTACGTCCAATAATATATTTATGAATCCAAGTTGGTGCCTCCAGTATAAGAGCCTTTTTTGAATTGGCCTTTTCATAAACATTACTCAATGCCATGCCCAATTTATCTTGTGGTCCACGCAATGTTATCGTATCCGATTTAACATCCGATGATGGAATCTCAACCGATACACCGGTTGTATCCAATATTTCTTGAATTGTTGAGCCACGTTGACCAAATACATATTTATGTTGAGCTTTTGGCACTTCAACACTAACCGTTGAACATTTTTTCTCCATATCCCGATAAATGCTTTCAATTTCGGCTTTAGCCCGTGACACACCATCCTTTTCACCGATTATTGTTATTTCATCTTGCATTACCGATGGCGGTGGAACATTTATACGAGCGCCCATTTGTTCCGTTAATAATTGTAAATTACGATTAAACGGTCCCAAAATAAATGGATGATAAATTTTTGGCACATGAACACGTTCGAATGCTTTTTTTGATTGTTCATCGGACATTGTACGAATTTCATGTTCAGCCTTTTCGACACCCTCTTTTGGTCCACTGATCGTAATCACATCACTTTCTTCGGCTATGCTTGGTACATTGATTTTGGTTGCACTTTGTTTTTCAATTTCCTTTAAACGATCACCACGTTTGCCCAAAATTAAACCATGATGCTCTTTTGGTATATTGATTTGTTTAACAACTTGAGTTTTGTAGCTCATTGAAATGCGACGATATGCTTCATGTACGTCACCTTGTCGGCCACGAATTGAAAATGTTATCGATTGATCTTTGCCGGTGGTGATTTCAATTTGAGCATTTGTTTCTTTCATGATTTGCTTACAAATGCGTTGCGATTCACCTTCACCAAATTTACCATCCGTATCACTTTTACGCTCTTCAAATGGTACAATAAAAGTTTTCGATACCGTTGAACTTTCTACACGCATCTTATTCGCCGACGCAATATTAATATGATTTTGGGGTGCTTTTAATGCCGGAAATAGATCCTCATAGGTGGCGGATGATGCATTATTTTCAATGTTGTTGTTTTCATTGTTGGCGATGGTGTTGTTGTTGTTATTAACTGCATCAAATTACGAAGAGAAAGCGAAAAAAAACAAAAACAACATTAATTAATTTCTGCTTTTATATCTAATTATTATTAATCGATTCAATTCGATTATGTGAAAAGAATATTCAATTAATTTTTAATTTTTGATTTTTTCATTTGTTCATACTTTGTGTATCCTCCATGACGGCTGCTTGCATTACTACTGATAAAGAAAAGTCCTGATCCGTTCCAAGTCGTCACAGTCACACTACAAATGTTTGAGAAAAAATTCAAAAAAATACATTAGAAACATGAAATGTATTGTTGCGATCGAAATCGGATGCCCAATCCAATATTCACGAAAAAAAAATTAACGAAATATGTTGAAATGCCATTTCAATGATTTGGTTTCTTTTTGCACCAACAAATTCATTTTCATTCTCTATCATTAATTGGTTGCCCGGCGGTTCTTAATCGACCTTGACTATACATTATTATACATTGCAAATGTTCGGACTATTCGAACGTTTACGTTCGCATTATATTTATTATTTCTATTGTCGCTTCTTTTTATTTGATTTTTGGTTTTATTCTTCTCAATCTCTCTCATCTGAACAACGATTTTGCGGTTATTCTATCGCACATAGTATATTTCAATTTATAAATAGGTTTTTTATTGAAATAATTAAAATCTAATTAAATCCTATATTTTCTTTTTGGGTACCGAAAATATATTAAGCGGTGTGCATTTGTTGCACACAAATTCTAAATATTGTACTGTCAATGTTTCACTCACAAAATGTATAGAAAAGGTATAATAAAAAAAATTGTCACACAATTGTCGAGCGTTTCGCTTTTGCAATTTAGTCAGTTCACATTTGGATTGAAAAAAAAAGAAGAAAAAATACCGTTTGGAATGTTCTTTTCCCTATGTTCGGGAAAATTCATTAGTATATTTATTGTTTTCGTCGGTGACATTCAATTCTATTATTATTATTGAACAATACTGTGCCTCATGCACAATTGCCACCAATTTAATGCCCAATATAGTTCTTTGTGCGTGTCTATTTTCGACATAGGAAAATAAAAAAAAAAAAAACGAAAAAGAATGAAAATCCGACAAACAAACTCAAAATGAATAATATCGATTTATTGACTTGATCAAATATTTCGGTGCTGTTTCACTTCCAAAAAAAAAAAACAAAACAATCAAACGATGAATATTTACATTATTCATAAATTAAATATGATTGATCAATGCAAATGCAAAAGATGAATGTAACACCACTCCGTTACAAATCTCAAAAATGTATGTGAACGAAAAGAAGAAAAAAAGAAAAAAATACAACAAAAACAACACAATAATAAATTAATCGAAATGATTCCACAAAGTTGTTAAGCCGGTTTTCTTTTTCTCTGCCGTCTTTTTTTCCTCTTCTTTTTCTTCTTCTTTTCGCCTTCTTATTCTTCTTTTCGATACCGGATTCTTCTTTTTTATCGTCTTCAAATCCAGTACATTCACCATTTCTGAGCCCATTTTTTCCATCTTTTAATTTGCTCACACAAAATTGCATATTTCGAATTATCCGAAGAAAAAAAAACAATGGAATAAATAAATAGTTAGCACAATTTTGTTTTCTTCATTCTGTTGTTCGATGGTTTTGTTTGTCAGCACATCACCTCAAAATCGATTAATGTTCATCAAAATCGAGCGAATGACAAAAGGTTCAATTTTGAAATTTGGAATATTCCAACAGAAGGGAAAAAAAACAAAAATGGAATTGCAAACACTCTGGTGCAATGGAAATTTATATGCGAATGCGTGCAATATTAACTATAAAAGGTGTACCAGTGTTCAGTTATTGTTTTTATGAAATCATTTATCATTTTTAAAGAATGAAATGGCATTTCAAATCAATTATTCTCATAATGATTCATTATTCCATTCGATTTTACGCCCAAGGCAAAGGATCTATTCAGACAATTGTGGGGGCTATGATTAGAGAACAAATTCAAGAGCAAAAAGGATTCTCATTTCATATTTATTTTTTTTTTAAGAACATCGACGAAAATTTTGAAAGACGATGGCACACTTCAAGCAAGTGGCAACAGCTTCACATTGATCCAAATAGCCATGTGAGCGGGGCAGAAAAAAAAATGAATGTGTATTGCACTTTTTTCTCAGTTGCCAACGTACAAAATGTTCCCATTCGATTTGATTCGGCTGCAAATGAAAGGCAAGTGAACGTTGAAAATCGATTGGATATATGTGTGTGTGTGTGTGTGTGTGTGTGTGTGTGTGTGTGTGTGTGTGTGTGTGTGTGTGTGTGT
>GL501532.1:1384298-1422608 GCA_000149185.1 Mayetiola destructor | reverse complement strand
GTCGAGTCTGATGAATGAAATATGGCAAACAAAAATGTCAGTTTAATTGTCAATGCCCAGACTCAAAATAACCATTTTAAATATGTAAATATGTGACATTCATGCGTGATGATGATTTAGCATCTCTGCCAATCTCTCATTTTATCCATGCTGCAATTTTTATTTCCCCTTTTTCTTACTTCGTTCAGCACCCGCGTCAACTGTCAATATACCTGTTGGTTGCTGATGAATGAACAATGAACAATGCACAAAATAATATTTAGCCGATAACAGTAAGTTGAGAAAATTTGGAATTCAAGAAATTTTTTAGTTTGTGCGACGTTCTACATTCCATATTGGCATCACAAGAGATAAAAATCATCATTCAGTGTGCAAAAACCAATGCAATCAATGGCCATGAAATTGAAGGCCAAATAAATTTTGAGTTTGGGTTTTATTTTTTTTTTAAAAATGTCGAAAACGGTCCAAAAATCACTATTTAGACCGAAAATCAGGCTAACAAGCAGCAAATCGGTGAAAAGTGTAAAGGAATCGGTTTCGTGTCATGTCATTTTATGGTGGGCTACATTATATCCAAAATGCCAACATAAATCCATATAATTGATAATAATATATAAAATATATAAACATTGAAGTTCTCATATTACGTAGTATGTAGTACGAGTATGTCCTATTATTATTGGCCTAAAATACATTTAAACAGGCTGTTCTGCTCTCCCTTTTCGCTCACTAACCTCAAAATTATATGTTTTACACATTGACAACATCAGCCGAATGTATCGAATGACTATTGAATGGGATGGCATGCCATCGCATGGCATAAAATCGTAAAATTTTAAACACACAGAGAGAAAGAGAGAGAGAGACCATCATCTGGAATGTATTGTGTACAGTGATGAGCATCTCAAAATATTAAAATATAATAAAAATGTATCTTACTTTTTCACAATTCGCAAATTATTATATATATTTTTTTTTTTTCTTGTTTCTTTTTTTGGCTTAGACTTTTGACAGAAATTTGCCAACTACTTAAATGCATACAACAAATCATGTAAATGTTTAAATGTGTGAATAACATGTTGAGATGCGTGTGTAAAAGATTTTTTTTTGAAGACGTGTCATAGTCACAATACATTCGTAAGCACAACACACATTCAATAAAATTTCAATTCCATTCTCTGCATTCGTATTCGCATTATCTTTTCTTTGTCGTTTTGTTTCTTTCTCAGTTTTGCATTCATTTGAAGGCAATCAACCGCTTGTTATCCATACAAAAAAAAGAGCGTACATTGAAACGAAAGCAAACAATTTTTTCATTTTTATGTCTATGTAATTACAACTGCCCTACACCATCACCAAAGTAAATACTTGTTTTTACGGTTGTATCTGTATTCTGTAACTGTATTTGTATCGGCATGATGAAAAAACACATGTAAATAATGATAAATATTATGGATACATGCATGATACATGGTCTGGTATCTCTTTTCTTTTCTTTTTTTTTCGTTTTTCTCTTCTTCATATGAATGTAAAATGTGTACGCTCTAAATGATTTACGATATGAAACGATATGAAATGTGTGCTATTTTTTTTTTTTTTGTTGTATTTTGCTTTTCTTTATGGAATTGTTGGATTTTTATTTTGTCTTTGGGGAATTTTGGTCATGTGAATGTGTGAATAACGAAATGAAAATCATGTCATGTCATCGTTTATTGCAACCGATGATGAACAATCAGAAATTTAGTTGAAAAATCGGCTTATCATTGAGCACCAAACTATACCATATGGATGCGATCTTTAATTGAATATTGAATGAATATGTTTCGTTTAATTGCATTTAGAAGCAATCTTTAATCGATTCCAAATGCTCCGAAAAATTGTTTAAATAAAATTTAACAATTGAATGGATTTTTTCCAAATAAAAACAGTGTTTACATTGACAATATGAACTTTACGTGGTTAATCGATTAACGAAGCATTTCAGCGAAAAATGCCGTAAAGAGACTGACAAAATGAAAACCTTTGGATTTGATTATTATTATTTTGTCTTTTTTTTTTTCTTTCAAAGAAAAAAAAAATATTTCATTGAGAATGTTTGCGATGTCAATTTATTGCATGTGAATCTGATCAACGTCAACGTCATCACAAAATGAAATGTCTTCATTCAATTTGCCATTCATTCGAAATGAACGAATCAAAATGAACATTAAAAAGTAACGCAAAATTGAAAAAATAAAAAAAATTAAATTAAAAAAATTGGAAATAAAAAGTCGTGCTCTGTTCCTCGCCAACAACAACACCATTCAAAAAATTCATTTTCCTAATCAATCTTCTGATTTTGTAAATGAAGTCAGTATACGGGCATTCAGCGCCAGATGTACATGGTAAACGAATAAAAATTTGAAAAAGAAAAAAAAAAATGAAAGAAGAACTGAGAACTGTCGACGTCGACGACAACGACAACGGCCACGATGAACGAAAAAAAAAAAAAAAATAAATAATATCACAATTCTTCTCTTTTTGGCTCGCAAGGCAATGTTGGTGAAAGTGTGTGTTTTGTATTGTGTGTTGTATTCATTTGATGATATTTTAAAGCGTAAAGCTTTTTTGACATTTTCCTACCACGTCGACACAATGTAATGATCTGATCCGATCCAATCCGATCCGATCGGTTCGGTTTCTGCTTCGACACGTATATGTTGTATACACACTCATGAAGCTATGAAGTTTATTAAATACAACAATGTATTGAACAGGAAAATCATCATCAGATTATTTTCTTTTTTTTTTCTTATAAAATTTGATAATTGGTAAATAATAATAATTGATTTGCACATAAAATGCGTTTAAAATGCGAATATTTATCCAAAAGCAAATGTTATATTTCAGAAGAAAAAAGTGAAAAACTTAAAAGGAAGAACTTCATGTTCGGCTTACACAAAATGCGTAATATTTTATCTCGCCATTGGTCACTGTGTGTACACACAGAAACACGTTTATCGGGATGCGGTCATTGTTTTATGTTCAAGGCATACAAATTCAATCAATTAGCCAAAGGGGAGATTTCATTTGTTATTAAGATTTTTGCCTGAGGAAGATTTTTCCATTTCGATTTTTCTGATATCTTATTTCTAGTTGATATTTAAGACCACTTGACGACGAAAGACTGACGACATAGAAAGCACGTTTTCCCAACAAAAAAAAAACATATTGAATTTCCGAAACTGATCTTTTTTCATCTCTAACCTTCGGGCTATTACTGGAAAAATGAAAACTTTTTCAATTTCAAGTCTCAAATATAAACAAATAAATTAATATGTTCAGTTATCGGTTGCCTGAGTAACAGTTCATCAATTTAAGATTCATTTTTTTTCTTCTTCTTCTTCTTCTTCTTCTTTTTGTTTTTCTTCTTTATTAATAGAAAAATATTCTTCGAAATGGAATCAAGAGATCACCGCACACAGACACACATATTTCTATGCGCACAAACACAAAAATGAGACATTCATAGTTGCGTTGATCGTAGTGCAAACACAAACGCACCACATTCAAACACTTTTAATTTACACCAAACGCACGCACTTTTTTTTTGTCTATTTTTATTTTTTTTTTTGGTTTTCAATCCAAATTGATTCAACTCCAATCTATTATTATTATTATTAAATATTTCAATTGAATAAAATTTTAACGATAAAACCAAAACATTGATAAAATTTGGCCAATGTCAACAGCCGGCACAAAAATCATTCGAAATATAAAATCGATTGTATTAGTTGTCGTTGATTGTTAGTTGAATCGTTGTTGCCATTTCTTGTTATTTATTTTCAAATATGGCCATTATTGCCTTCAATTACTATCAATAATAACAAACAATAATCAACAACAACAACAACAACAACAACAACAACAGCATAGTCATTTTATCGTAAATAAAAATTTCTTCATTTTTTTTTACTTTTTTTTTTTAAGCTCGATGATGTTAGTGAATATCAAATTACTTACTGTACTGTATCCAAATAATCCGGTCTTGAATATTATTTTATCAATGAATCCAGTTTGAAAAACACACTTGGTTGACGCTTATCTGCAAATGCATTCACAAATAAACGAGAGATGAATAACGATTTGATAATTTGATTTCGTTGGGGTTTTTTTTTCTTTTTTCTTTTTCGTATATCAATTTAAATTAATTTTTATATTCTTTTGTAAAAAAAAAAATTAATGAATGAATGAATGAAAGATTAAATGAAATGGGGTTGACACTGGTTGCTATTGATCATTTATGAATTATATGCTTAAGACAAATGAACAAGAACCAAGAACAGCAAAACTAACAGCAGAACGGAATCCCATCATCAAAAAAAAAAAAAAAATTAAAAATGTTCTTTCGCTTTCTTCAATTATAAACAAATACCGAATGGCCAATATTTGGAGAATATTTAATTCATTTTCTATTTCATTTGTTTCCTTTATAATCACGAGTCATCAGCGTTAAATGCGACTCTTGCGATACGAAACTCATTTCTTCTTCTACAACTTTATTTTCTCCTTTGATTGCGTTCTTCATGTCTATTTTTGTTTGTGTGTGTGTGTGTGTGTGTGTTGTAGTCGGGCGGCCCTTTCGTTGTAGGGCCAATAACATATTTCTTCAAAACTTTTGCACAATTCGTCTAATTTTCCACTTGTAAATATAAACTATTTTATTATTTATTAATTGAGTTGTTTTTTTTTTGTTTCTTTTCGAAATATTCTCTGATCTGACGAATTGAATCACTAAAATTTCCTTCGAATCACTAATGTTTTTAATTTTCCGTTTAACATTTTTTGCTCATCTTGGCCTCAAGTGTCTGGCACCGTTCACCAAGTTAGCCGACAATACAACGGGGGGAAAAAATGGCTTATTGAAAACGCCAGTTGCTTTCCAATAATTGCTTGGGCCTGTTGAAACCGAAATTCTGCTGACGAACATTGATTTTGTAACAATCCAACCAAATTTTAATTTTCACTTATTAATTCAAGAAATAGCCAAAGAACTCTGAAGATGTGTGTCTGTATGTGATATGTGTGTATATGTGTTCGACAAATAAAATACGAACCAAATGAAAAAGCAAAAAAAAAAAAAGAAAAAGAAAAAAATCACCCGTAAAATAAATTGAAAGTTTTGAAATAGAAATAATTTTTTTTCTGATGGTCGCAATTTACGTCTGACAATCAGTAAGGAATGCAGACGAACCGAAATTAACCTCGCAACTACGAATTTACACAGCATTAAAAGAAAAGAGAAAGAAAAAAAATTAAACCCAAAAAATATGGATGATAATTCATTGTTACAAAACAGGCAAACTTTTCAATTTTAACGCAAACCCGCAAAATGATTATTTAAAAAATTAACTAATTTTATATTATTTGATTATTTTTTGGTGGAAAGATAAAGAAAAAAAAAAACAACTAAACCATTGATCGTTGTGTGTGTTCTTGTTGTTGCTTTTCTTGGTTTCTTTTGATTTTATACAAAATTCGATGGATTTTTTTTGTTTTTTATTCGATGAACATAATAAAAGTGTGTGAAAAGATGAAGCAAAAAAAAAAAAAAAGAAATGATATGATTTTGCTCTTTTTTCTTAAATGGTAGATTCGAATATTATATTGAAAATGTGGTGGATAAAGACGAATCACACGTACCGACTTCCAAGTTACAAATGATAGACTTGACTGAAGAGAGAATGAAACCGCAAAAATAGAGTAGTTGGTACTTTTGTGTGTGCCGTTTTTTTTTCTTTCTTCATGTGTTTCTTTTTCTTTCTATTCGTTCGCTATATACGTGCCCATGTATACATACGCAAATCGCCATCCACATCCCAATACATTCAATATGAAAGTTATATGAATGTGTATTCTTGTGATTGTCAATCAAGTGAAAGGTCTACCATTTGTATGCGTGAATCGGTTGAATAGAACCGAAAAATCCGGTACTTTTTAGTTGGTGTATGTGTATGTGTTTGATGTCTGTCAAAATACTCAAACATCCATTTGACACATCAACATACGTTTCATTATTCGGCTGGCACCCGAAATTCCAATTTACATGGAAATTTGTTTTCTGAAAACTCACCTAAGCCACGATTTTACACATACACACACACTCACACACATGTACGCTCGTGTACACATTTGGCTATCTTAATTTTACATTCAAAAAAAGATTAGGATATTCCCGATTCAGTTTTTCTTATCGTCTGTTAATCGTTTGTCAAATTAATATTTTATTGTATGATGATCATGATTTTTAGGTTTTTCCCTAACTTTGTCATCGGAGCATGTGGACGGAGGTGTATTGATATGGGTGTGTGTAAGCAGTATGCATGCATTCATCCTTCATATAAAAAATAATAATATGCAAATCAATTTCATTACTACATATGAACATTGAACACGTATTCAGTTGAGATAATAATGAAGAAAACATCTTCAGTCCAATATTGAATGCATGTCAGGCATTTTTCATTGGATTTTAGTTTGAGATTAAAGGCTAAAAAAGATTTTAGGCCTATGCGGCATAATTCAATTTCAAAATACACGATAAATATAGATGTATCTAGAGTTTTGGCAGAACTTTCAATCCATAGAACAATGTCCGTTTATCAAATTAAATAAACGGTAAATGTGTCGCAATTAATATTGAAAAATGCAATTCAGGCATTTATCGACTGTGATTTGCATTAGATCGGAATGATGGTTCTGGAATACCACCGATAGATGGCGTTTTGATTATTTTTTTTTTCTTTGAATTACAATTCGTTAACAAAACGAAACCACATTGTGCCATTAGCTTTATTCAAAATAATTATTTCGTGAACAATTCACATTTCAAGAAAATGAAAAAAAACAAAAACTATTGAAAATGCCATCAATTTTTTCGAAAATATTAAACGGTATCCACAATTTTATTTAGGCCATTGCCATCTGCCATTTCCGTATCAGCAGGCGAGAATACATTATTAATTTCGATGTTAATATTTGGTTTTTTATCTCCATCTAAAGTGGCCGCATTTGATGTTGGTGCTTTGGTCGTCGCTCCAAATACTTCAACATCTTTGTTGTTTTCATTTTTTTGTGATGTGACTGCGTTTTGTTTAGTTTTGGATGTTTTTTGTGCGGCACTCCAGCGAGCTGGTGCTTCAGTCCATGGGCCAGATGTGCCGGGTGGACAGTCAGTTGTTGGTGCCGGAATATCTGGAATCGGTATAAAAATACCTTTAAATTTAACTGCGAAGGAAAAAAGGAAAAGCGAAAAAACGAAATGTGTGTGCCTCATTTGAAATGAACGAAAATGAAATTAAAAAATTTAAAAAAATTTAAAAAATAATTTAAATAAAAACCTCCCCGGAAAACGTAAAAAGTTCACCTGGACGATGACAATGTTCATGAAAATTAAATTTGCCGCGACAAAATTGATGAATCCGATCATCGGACAAGGAAAACACTTTGCGTCCCATTTCATTCACTTGATATTGAAGAATGGCCGGATAGAATGGCCAAAATCCTTTTGCAGCAAAAAAACAAATTATATCTGCACAAAACAACAAGTAGAAAAACATTTAAAATCCTTAAATTCACGAATTTTACTTGATGGGTGGAATGATGAAACGAAGCTTACACGGAATGATGATCAAACCGAAAAAATTCCTTCGTTCCGGTTGAATTGTTTGTTTTAAAATAATATTTCGTACACGATCATCGGATGTTACAAATGCACGATAAATTCCATTTTTATCTATTGTTAAACGATTGACGGCTTCATTTAATGTGTGAATGGTTAAATTTTTTGATTCGATATCATTTATAACAAAACCGTGACCAACACTCAAACAAATCAATATCAAACCAATGAAAATCGAATTAATTCGATACATTTTTTAAATTTTAAATTTATCCCTAACTCTTAATTCACTCAATTGAATGATAAACTTTTAATTGAAATGAACTGACTGAATTTCCAATTCGGCATGATATTTGAAATTTCGTGTAAAAATTTGTCTACGAGATGATTTATGATTTCGACCGACCAATGCAAGCGACAAATGATGTTTAATTTTGCGTTTTCAATTAAAAAAGGGATAAAACCATCGAGACCATCGTGTGATGGTGGCTAATTACTTGACCGGATCCAATATGATCAAAATCTGCATTGCTTTATAGCCGAAACACATGGAATAATCTAGAAAATCTCATGCTATCGTCTACCGCATGTATCCGCAGTAAATGTTCTCTCTTTTGATCCAATTTCCATCTATTTGCAAAAAAAAATTTGTTTTTCCCGGTTCAAACGGGGCAAAAATATTGTTTAATTGTTTGTGCGTTCATTGTCTTGATGGGTTCAGTGTGTGAGTGTGTTGCACTTTGGCACGCAATCTCTGAAGCGCTTATTTTCAAATGAAATTGAAAGTTTTTTTATTTCATGTGGAAAAGTGGAGAAAAAAAAATATACCATTTTGTATTCCAGATTTTTATTGTTCTTCGGAACATGCGACGCATTTGTATCCAGAATGAGGCCAACCACAAAATTCACTTTTCATTGTTTAATGAAATTGAAATTTCGAATTAAAATGTAATTATTTTTTTTCTTTTTTTTTTTGATGTGTCACCTATGGTCACCTTTGAACACAACTAAAGAGCTTGATGAGCGTACGGATGGAAGTGGGGGAAAAATGATTATATAATTGACATTGTGAATTAATCAACTTAACCAAAATGCACAGTATACACTGTTTACCTGTGAAAATTCGAACAAATTGAATGCTGTTTACCTTAAATGTGTCTGCGTCTATGCCAGTCATAAATATGCATTTCTAAAAATCCAACCAGACACGATTGAAAGCAAAAAATCATGTCATGTTTTCGAATGCTTTGGTAATTTATTGGGCAAAAGAGTAATAGTTACAAACAGCCAAATGCAATTATTTCATTATTATCAGATTAAAATTCATGAAATTGTGCGATGTCTGTGTCATATTCCTATCTTCTTTTTTTCCTGCTTCTTCTCCCTCTCCTCCCAATTTCGTCATTAATTATTATTATTTATTATTTTATTAATTGAATTTCAATGCAAAATAAAAAGAGTTTCATTGTTCATTGTTGTTGGTGCTTCAGATTTTTGGCAATTAATTATGAATGTTCGTTTTGGTTTCATTTTTGGAAGGAATGAATACGAGCATGATGTGTGCCCTAATGGCAATGCCCGTTCGTTGGTGTTATAATTTGATTTTAAAAATTCGCTTTTTTCATGTGTTTTTTGTCTCGTTTTTGTTCGTTTTCAAATTTCAATTATTATCACACACAATTAAGGCGACTCAACGCTAATTCATTCCTATGATCATCGTTAATAATAATCATAAGAGCCCAACTGAGCACACAAGCTCTTGTTGTTGTCGGCTTTAAGGCTACACGATGGTTAATCGGCCATGGAATGAAATATTTTAATTTATTTTTTTTTGTTTTGTTTTCGTTTGTTATAAAAATGATGATTAAAAATGATAATTATAGTTACTTATTGAATCCTTGTTTTGGATTCTATGGTTCTCATGGTCGACCTCAAAAAGTTCTAATTCACTTTTTAACTCTTCGGCAGGGAAGAAATTGGGAAATTTCTGAAACAGAAGCAAATCCATTCATTCGAAAATTGATCGACAGAAAACAATTGCATTCGGAATGGCTGAATTTAACTTATAATAAAAATTGAATGCATCTCTTGGTTAAACAATTTCCAAATATGAATTCAATGGAATGTTGACAAAAAACAAAAACAAAACACATTCGCGAATGAATAAAAATGATCGAAAAACAGACAATTGAACTGAGAAAATAGATCCAATGACAAATTGAATCAGTTCAATCGTTTGTTATGGGTAGGCCATTAAATGTGATCCTTTTGAATCCATATACACTTCAATATAATTATTGTATATTTATCCATTTGCAAATATAAAACTAGTCGAATTGTGTGCTATTAAAGCTATGACTCGGACACAATCGTCATTATTCTTTCATATTTTCGTCATTTTGTCATTTTGTTATCATCGAACAAATGCTCCTATCATTTTTTACCAATATTGTGACCGAAAACAGTATTATCTTCTAATTAATTACTTATTGTCGGGAAACAATGTTTTTTTTTCAACTTTTTTTCTAAAATTTTCCGCTAATTCGTTCATCAAGATTTTATTTATTCTATAGATTTTGTTTGTTTTTTTTTTGTTGGTTTTTGGTCTCCACTGTCTCGATCCCGTTTCGGCAAAAAACAAGAATATTCCATTTCTTTTTGTTTCAAAGAATTAGAAATTGTTCTTCTAAGGAAACTATCAAAAGTCGTTTTGAATTTCTTTCTTTTTTTCTTTTTGTTAATATTTAATTGGGACACAAACACACACACACACACACACACTCATTCAACATTCATCACAAGCACACACTGAACTCAGGATGGTCTTCTTTGTGCGAAAAAAGAAAAACTGATCTTAAGCAAGCATCGTATTTTATTGTATAATCGTTTGGTGATTTGAAGTTTATTTTTTCCATCATTCGATTTGAATTTCCATATTTCAAAAATGTTAAATCCATTTGAATTTGTCCCCATAATTTACCTGCCAAAGCAAAATGAAATATTAATTATCGACATATCTGTAAATGGGTAAGGCCATTTCTTACCAAAGCCTTCATTTCGGGCAAATGATTTAATTTAAGCTTTTGATTAGTTAATATAACATTACACATTTGTTATTTGTTTTGTGTACAATTATTGTTATCAAATTGGTCGTATTGTTTGATTCTCCATGGATTTTTATTGTATTGAATTTTTCGTACTCAGTCAGATTTTCAGCCGAAAAAAAAACCAAAAATTCTGAATGAGTAGCGATTGCTTGATTTTAACGTTCAGTTGGTGTTTGCATGTTGTTAAAGCGATTCTAAATTGGGATGAGAGTTTAATTTAAGCAAAATGCAAGGATGATTGAAAACTCACTCTTCAACTTCATTGCGCATTGATTTACCTTGCAAAATGACTGAATGCTATATTCGTATTCATGAATATTATGCATTTATGCCATTTTTGATTGATTTTCCCTTTCAGCGGCAACAACAACTTTCACTATCCGGAAAATTGTCGCTTTATCAAATTGATGATAGAAATTATTTTTGTTCAATTTTTCAACTTGCAAATGAACCAACTTTAGCCAGGCATTAGAAGCGAAGAAAAACGAACGTGAAAAACAACTCTTAAGCAATTTTTTTTTAACTAAAAGTGAAAATCGATCGTGCGAAAATCGCATTTTTGAGTCAAACTATTAAGCATTTTCGTTTGCCTTTTGTTTCTTTTTTTTTTTTTTTTGATGGTGGTGAGTTTGTTGAACCTTCGGTTGATTTTGCAATAATCATCATTTGATTAATGATTATTTTATTATGCAACCGAAGGTACACAATGCAAAACAGTGACTGAATCGATTCGGTCGCAAAAGATTGGTTGATACAGTTATTTTGTGTCTAAAAAAAAAAGGTTATCAATTTCCCCTGTACAATGTACAATGTACAGCTAACATACTTGACCGGCTGACGGTATGTTATTTATGTATTCCAACTAAGGTATCCCTTATCATTCAGGCAACTGCCGTCTGCCTGATGGATACCGTGTGCTTAAAAGGGGAATTTCTATTTTTTGTTTTCATTTAAACCACGTGAATCGTTTCGATTTGAGTTGGCGCATGTCTTTTTGGTTGGAATTCAGGTGCAATGGATTGCATTTGTATCTGTTTGCATTCGCTTAAAATGCAATTTACTTTCGTTCCAGTTTTGAATCAGTTCAATGCGGCCACAAGGACTGGGTTCAAAATAAGGCGTATTTATTCTTCATTTTCAATAGGGAAAAAAATACTAAGGATCTATTTAAAGGTACTCAAACCCAACCGACCTCAATAAATCAGTCTAAAATGAAAAAAAAAATGAACTGAATTCTATCAATGATTCATTTCATAGGTTCCTCCAATTCGATGACATTTTCATGCAAACCATCCAAACTATAAGTTTCAATTTTCGAAATTTCAATTGCAATTGTCGAATATTTCGTACGAATACATACACACATTGATTTCATACTTGAATGCCGTACTTTGTGAATTTGTCAAATTGACGTTTCATACACCAAACACTATACACAGCAGTGTGCATTGTGTATAGTGTGATAATTGAATTATCCACTTTTGTTATTGGAATTGAATTATACTCTCTTGTTGTCACAACCAATTTCATTCGCAATTCATATCGATAAAATAGAAAATATTAGAATTCCGTTTGCAGCAGTGCAGAGGCGTTCAAACTTAAATTCATTATTTTAAATTAAGAAATTCATTAGAAATGTTTTGCGTAAACATTCATAAAGAGAAACGTCATTAGTTCGATTAAACCGGAACAAAATTTCCGTCGACAGTAATTTGATGGCGTCGAAGCAAAAACATAAATCATAAACGATTCGTAGAATGAACGATTATTTAAAATGGAACAGAACATAAAGTGTCGCAACAACAACAAAAATATAATTACAAATTAAGCAGACGCAGACGACAACGATAACAACATTCGAGCAAAGACCTAACCAAACACAATAATTGGAACACAATTTGGTTCAACCAAACCAAACAATCACATGAACGATGAACAAATTGCGATTCATTTAGGAAAATTTATTTAAACTTTACAAACAAAGAAAAAGAAATGGATTATGAATATAAAATATTTCATAGCAAAGATATGCACAATAAATGTTGTGGTGGCCGAGCTTGGTGTGTACAGGTAAAATTTTCGCTGTTTAGCTTTTTTTTTTTTTGAAATGATAACAATTTGTGATGGTGATTTGTTTTGTTTTGTAGGATATTTGCGGGATAATATGTGCGGTATTGACATGGCTGCTAATATTATATGCCGAATTTGTTGTAATGATTGTTATAATATTGCCCAGTCCATATCCCATTTACAGTACAGTGAATATGATTATTTTTAATTTATTGGCATTTTTGGCATATGCATCACATATTCGAACCATGTTTTCGGATCCGGTAAGTTCATATCACTTATTCGTTTATGTTGTTTTTTTTTTCGAAATTCCGAATCGATAATTTTAATGAAAATGGCAATAAATCGGCTTACAGGGAGCGGTTCCAAAGGGTAATGCCACTAAAGAGGTTATCCAACAGCTTGGTTTCAAAGAAGGGCAAGTATTCTTTAAATGCCCAAAATGTTGTAGTATTAAACCGGAACGAGCCCATCACTGTTCGGTGTGTCAAAGATGCATTCGAAAAATGGATCATCATTGTCCATGGTAAATAGCTTTCCAAAAAATGAAAAAAATGAAAAAAAAAATGAAACCAATGATTCGAATTCCAATTCTAATGTTTTTTTTTTTCGTTGTCCATTTCTTAGGGTCAACAATTGTGTCGGCGAAAATAATCAAAAATATTTTGTACTTTTTACAGTAAGTGTACGCACATTTGGCCCCCTTTTCGAAACAGCTGAAATTAATGTTTTCTTCTTCTTTTTCTTCTTTCTCATTTGCAAAATAGTTTTATATAGCAATGATTTCGGGTCATGCAATGTTTTTAGCCGTTAATCAATTTGCATTATGTATTAAAAATGAATGGAAACAATGTTCATTTTTTTCACCACCGGCTACCGTTATATTATTGTTATTTTTAACATTTGAAGCCTTATTATTTGCTGTATTTACATTAATAATGCTCGGCACCCAAATTAATGCCATTTGGAATGATGAAACGGTAAAATAACGACAGGCTAATGGCGTGCGCCTCAAAGAAATTGTCACATCTGAATTTTTGTCCCCTTTTTGCTTTCAGGGTATTGAACAACTGAAAAAAGAGGAGGCCAGCTGGGTGAAAAAATCACGTTGGAAAAGTATTCAATCGGTATTCGGACGATTTTCAATAGCATGGTTGTCACCATTTACACGGCCAACGATCAAATCTAAAATTGACCGCAATTTTTTTTCTGTTTAAAACAATGTCAATTTTTTAATGTATTTTATTGGTATTTTTTTTTTCCATTCATGTGTTGTTTTTTTGTTTTTTTCTTTTTTTTTGGTTCGTTACATTCTAAGACATTTCAAATTCATCTGCTTCCGAATTGTAAACAAACAAACAAACAAAAATATGTGCGAAATTGTTTTTTCATTATTTTTTTTCTTCTCATTTTCCTTCCATTTGGCATAAGGAAAGTGGTATTTTGTCACAATATTAATTTTTAATTGTTTGCCATTTAAATTAGCTTAAGCAAGACTTTTCGAGATAAAAATCAAACGCACATCATTTCTTTGCAATTCCAAATTCCAATCGAACAATATATATATGACCACAATGAGCAATATTCTATGGAGTCGAACTCAAGACAAATATATATAATTATTATTTTTTGAAGAACTTTTGATAATGTGAGTTTAATGTCTTTAATCCATTTACCTTTCAGACGAAGCCCCATTAACTACTTTCCTTTCATTTGGTCTAATAATGTGAATGCCTTAAACTAATGATCAGAGTTCTGAATGTGTACACCGCATTAGCATCGTCAAAGTGTACACCAAAAGTCAGTTTAAACATTGCGTACACATTACACATAGCGTTTGACCATACAGCGAACATCAAGGCAATAAGTGACGGCCTGTGTATAAGTCAACTGTCTAATGATCACTTTCAATGAAGTCTAGTCTTTTTTCAAACTGCAATGGTTGGCATAGGATCACAAAAGTTGATACATATTCCGATCACAGACAGGGAATAAGTTTCAAAAATTAAACCACAATCACAGATATGATTATTATTATTCGTTTTGCATTCCATGATATTATGAATTTTTATTTGATGAACAATTTAAGAGAAAGAAACAAAGAGAGACAGAGAGAGAGAAATACACAATTTCAATTTTCAATCTAAAAACTAAATGGAAATTTTGTTGTATTCGATTTATCCGAATGCAATAACTTTAATGAATGACTTTCATCGTAATCATCATTTATCTCTCGCCTTTTTTCTAATATTTTGTAGCGTTTTTTTTCTTCTCTCGTATGTTTATTTAAATAGAGAGAAAAATAAAAAATTTGAAGGGGGATGATTGAATTATTATTATTTATAAATTTAATAATATGTATAAATCTGTAGGTTGTATGTGTTTGTATGTGTGTTCTCCATTCATGTTTGATGTTTTGTCGGAATGAATGGGATTCATCTTCTGAATATACAAATAATTCCTCATTTTTTCTTCTTCCTTTTTTTTTTTGTTTTGCATTTTGTGTACTTTAGTTGTTGTTATTGAATTTGTTTTGTTTAATACAAGTAGAATTTTTGGGGAATCGTATCGCGAATGGAAAACAACGGCAAACCCCGGAAAAATTCATCCAAATTCCAAAAGAAAATCTATGAACGTGTGTATTTGCCCCAAATGTGTAACATAAATACGGATGCAATGAATAGCAATGACATAACTAAAACTGGAACTGGTCCAACTTTGTAGCCCGGTGAATCGTCTGTATAGAAACGCCACATACCGCCCGAACTGGTGCCAGTGGTACGATTGCGGGCAGCTGTTGTTGTTGTTGTTTTACGTTGTTTTAATGTACTGCCGCCAGCACTTGAACGTGACGATGCCAATTTGCTTGGTGAACGGGTACCACTTCCGACTGAGGTTGAACTAGCTGGAGCTGGCTGCACCAGTCCACCGAAAGGAATACAAAAAAAAAATGAAAAAATTACAAAAAATCCACAATTTAAAACTTTCATTCCAAACACAAATTTGAATCTAAACATTTTCTAATTCGTACTTGAAATTTCGAACATGCCGAAAAAAAGCAAAGTTTCCAGAATTTTCTTCTAGTTTTGAGTGAAAACTTACCATTTTGCTTTAGAATTTAGTCTAAACGAATAAAACGAATGTTAAACAAAAAGTTGTGAGTGCGAAGAACACAAAAAAAAAACAACAAATTTGATGACTTGTTGTCGATATGCCGAACACGAATCAAATGCTTATTTTGATCGAGAACCTAAATCGTATGCAGTCTACTCCACGTCTACGTTTCGATACGCCAAATGAATGAAATGAAAGTTTACACGTCGCTAAACGTCACCACATTGTGTGAGTAGAAGTAGAAAAAAAAATGTCCACCGAACGTCATATTGGATAATTCTGACACATAACGATTATAATTGTTCACAGGTGTGACAACAGATGGCGGGGTTGTAAATTTCCAATATATGCAATTTGTGGAGGATTTCTTTTGAAAAATCAAAAAACAAAAATTGATTTCTCTATAAAACGAATTGAATTTTTATTCTCTTCAGAAAAAAAAAAAAAATCCCCATTTTTTAATAAATTAAGAAAAATGAATGAAACAAACATACAGGCTCGTGCTTCTACCAAGTAGTTCGGGTAACATGATCAGTTTTGCGTTTGGAATTCTTTGTAAAGCCAAAAAATTGTAAATCAGCCCTGGCTCGTGTAAATCTCGCTCTGCGAAGGAATCAAACGTTCAAAATAAAATGATCAAATCAGTCTAAAGACGTGAAAAAAAAATGCGGTTCTTTTGAAATCATACTGAATATCGGCTGGAATGTCATCGATTTCATCGTCATCAGCGTTGCTACTGTTAACAATAGTATTGAAAGCCATCATCCAATCGTAAATATTAACTTGTTGTCCGCTCTCTAACAGAAGCCGATAAGCAATCGAAATATCTGGCATGGTGGCAATTAATTGATTTGGATTCTCTTTGATACAGCAGTCGCACTGAAAATGAACCCAAAATCCCGAAAAAAAAACAAAAAAGAGAAAATGTTTCGAATTTTACACCGTTGCGCAATGACAAAAATGTTCTGCACTCACCTGAAGATAATAATTTGGATTGGTAAGTGTCATATGAATAGCACTACGCGATGAACCTCGCAAATGTGTTCGCAAATAATCACAATCCGAATAAACAAATAATTCAATCAATGGTCGATGTTTATTGTTATCCGATGCAATATTCCCTTCAATCACATCCATTTTAATGTAATCGAGTATTTTTTGCATTGTTTCCATATAAAATGGGGCATTCTGTTTCTTTTGTTCTAACAAATTTTGATAGAAACGTTGCCGTGACACGAATTCATTAACTTTTTCAACAGGTTTTTGATTTTCATCGGCCACCTTATTTCGGTCACAAATTAAATTTTCAATGAATCTTTCTAGATCTTGTTTTGTTTGCTGAAAACTCATGGCCATATTATCCAGAATACTTTGTTCGATCGATGAATCATTTGGATCACAAAATTCCCGTTCATATTTGGTGAGTTCATCGCAACATTTTCGCAACAAAATGATAAATTCATTTTTGGACATTATGGCCAATGTTTGCCAGCATTTTTTAAATTCATCCGACAATTGAATGGGTATTTGGCTCGAATGACAATGAATATAAATATCACTTAAACGTTTGCCAAACGGTGCATTTGGTAAATCTTTTACCAAACGCCAAACAAATCGAATGTAACCGTAAAATTTATAAAAATAACAATAAATATCGTGCAACAATGTGGGTAATTGTTTGCGTAAAAATTCATCATCGGTGAGAATCGATAAAACAAATTGACAATCAGTCATCGATTCAATATATCGACGAAACGATGGTAAGCGACGAATTGTTTCAAAATCGACTGTGTTAAGCCGTCGAATATTTCGTTTGGATTGTTTGAATGTGATTGAACACAAGGCATATGCATTACCCTGTGAATAGTGACGCATCATGTTGTGATGTACGGCTTTTAAAAAGTTTTTCGTTGTTAAATCATAGAAAATGAAAATTCCCTTCAAATATTCGAATACATTGCTGGCCATTTGAAATGGAAATTTTGGCGTCAATAGAATTGAATCATGAATATTGTTTAGAATGTGATTTGATGAATCGGATGTGAATTCGCGTAATTTTATGCGATTGGTTTCGTTGAAGGAAAATGTTTTCAATGCGGTTGAAAGTGTTGTGGCTACACCGAGAATTAAAATGAATGGCAACTTCTGACAATGATTGCTGAAATTATGAAATTGTATAAAGTTCAATTATTTGATTTTTTTTTTTTTTTGCATTATTTATAATTTGAATGGTGTAACTCACCTCAAAATGAGTGTCAAATCTCTGATAACATTTTGTTTGAATTCTTCAAAATTTGGCATAATAATTGCAAGCTTTGGTTTCGATTTATTTGCATATTTTGTTTGATACCAGGCCTCAAGCACATCCAATGTATATTGATTGCGACGTAATTTTACCGGTGGCTCATCATCGCTGCTATCATCGCTATTATCATCCAGTTCCATTGAAACATCCAAAATATTATCGTCTTCATCATCGCAAATAATTCGGCTTTCATTAACCTGAGACTGTGTGTGATGTGTTCAACATTAAATTTTTCAAAATCCAAAAATTACTTCATTCTCATTGCATATGCGTATTTACATTTTTGTGACGATTTTGCTTTTTGCCATTGTCTAAAATGCCCGAAACCAGGGTCTCGATAGCCGTTCGAACGTTTGGACAATCTCTGGCTGGCAAAAAAACAGTTTGAGCCACACTTTGTCTTTTCATCTTATGCGATAATAATTTAAAATATTGATAATGATCGGGTTTATTGATGCCAGTTAGTAATGCAGCCACTCGTAGGCACTTTGGTAGCGTTGAATTGGTGTCATCATTTTTACCAACAAATTGAAATAATTCCTCTAAATGATTGTCGGTGTTGTTTTCTTGTAGTTCCTAAAAAACAAAAAACAGAATCCGCTGAAGCCTCCAAAATCTACACAAATCATTTCTATAAAATTTACATTCACTTTTGATTGAAGCGCATCCCAAGTCTGTTGAAATTCTTGCAGCCATACATCTGAATCCGGATTGAAATTGAATTTATTCGGTGGAATTGGATACCCGGATCGCTTTTTCTTGGAGCTAGACGCATTTTTGTAGCCATTTTTGAATATAAAAACACCCTACGAAACGATTTGCATAGTTTAATACCATGTTTATCAATGGAATTGTTCAAAAAAAAAAAAAAACTTATCACTTACTTGTGAAAATGAATTCATTATAATGGAATTAAATTACAAAAACGGAATATTTCAAATAAATCGAATGTATCGAAATGAAAGGCTGCCTTTGGTATTGCATGTAAATAATGTTGATGACAATGAATTTGCGCCAATTTCAATAATGTCAGATGACAGCTGAAACTGAAAATGTTTTCGTAGATGGCACAACGTGCAATAATTATCGAATACTCGAATACTTAAAATCTAACGTACATAAAAAGCGGATTTGAAATCTTCATACCGACCAAGTGAAATACTTGAATTGACGCAAAATTGCGTAAAACGCTTTGAACGACATTTCATTGGCTGAAATTTGAGAACAAACCAAATTCAGACTATTTGACCATTTTCGAATCCCACATTTCGGTAAGTTTCATCAAAAATTTAATTTAAATTATCCGAAAAGAAAGAAAAAACATGTCTGGCATTTAAATCAAAACATCATAGTAATAAATGATTCCCCCCTTCAATCATAAATGTCAATCGGAATGTCTATAGTGTGACTGACATGCGCTATCCATAATGTGCAATGTGCATACTGAAAATTGGTGAAAATTGATGAAGCTACTATTTTTTGACTGAAATTTTTTTATTTTAGTCATAGTGTGTACGTACAGTGTGCACTGAAAACAGTTTTCAACATTTTCATTTCCAAATGACCGTTTTAGTTTTGCGTTGAAAATTTTTTCTTTTTTCATTTTCAACAACATTTGGACAAATTGTTCGGCAAAAAGAAAACACCATAACATTTGTCGATAGAACATTTTCAGTTTTCAAACTCAGTCTCTCTCTCTCAGTGTGTGAGTGTGTGTTGACTTTACATCTCTTACATCATCTGAAGCGCGTGTTTTGTGTATGTTCCGCGATTCTTTGGTGTCCAATCATCCGAAAGAAAAACAGAAACAATTGTCCCATTCGAATATCTAAAGTTGTGACTTTACATTTTCAGGAATAAAGATTCATCGCTGTGGATAAAGATTCATCATGAGTTTAGATATTTCGCGTACAACAATAGGTATTGCTGCCGGAATTGCTGGCACAATATTTCTCAGCTATTGCATTTATTTTGATAAAAAACGCCGCAATGATCCAGAGTACAAGAAAAAAGTCCGTGAACGTAAGTGAAGTGAAATTCTTCTTCTTTTCTTTTTTTTTCTCTTAAATTTTAGATCTTCTGTTTTCTATCGATTGTTGGCCAGTCTTTGGTTTCAATGCCAATGGGATATACAATGCATATAGTGCCTTAATAAAAGCATTGATTTTTTGTTTTTACCATTGATAGGACGTCGTCGTACTCGTCAGCGCAAAATCGGAAATTCAGGGTCACGCGTTGAATTACCAAATTTGAATGATCATGAGGCTGTTCAAAGGTAAACAAATAATAATCTTTATTGTTTGTTTTTTTTTCTGTTTTCGTTGCGAAAAATAATATTCGAATTTAACATGAACATGTTTATGTCATTGCGACGAAATCTATTGAGAAGAGGTTGAGGTTAGAAATAAATTTCTCAACATTTCCATTTGACCAAAATGTGGATAACAAGTGATAAACAATGTGTAGGGATAAAAATATATACATAACATAGTAAAAATGACCTTCCAATGGTTATCGTGCCAATGGGGGATATCAAGGTTATAAAAATTAACCCATCCTCTCATCCTTTTGCACGCATTTTATTTTCATTGGACGAAAAATCAAGGTTATTAATCGAAATGAATGTGCAGGCCTATTCATTATTATATTAATAGATATGGCTGAGGTAATTTGACGAAGTTTAGGTGAAATAAAGTTAGCCAAATGTCCAGGTCAAGTTTCCGGCCTTGGCTAATTGTTGTTATTGCTCTAACAATATCGTTGGCTTCCATTTCTTAATTACTATAGTAATGAAACAATTTCGAAAATTATCAATTTCAGATTCTTCTTGCAAGAGATTCAGGCCGGTGAGGCTCTCATCTCCAGCGGTGATATCGAACAAGGTGTCATTCATTTAGCAAATGCCGTTGTTGTTTGCGGCCAACCAACACAACTTTTACAAGTAATATCAATTTCAATTGATTTCTTTTATTAAACACGAAACGATTCAAAAAATGAAATTTTAAATTCTCGAAATTGATTCATTTGCAGGTTCTTCAACAAACATTGCCATCACAAGTTTTTACATTACTCATTCAACGTATGCGAGAATATGGTAACAAAGCACCAAATGCTACTGAAGACACTTCATCACGGAACAAAATTACCGAAGAGCTGGACTATGATTTAGAATGAATTTTTGTTTGAGTCTCAGATATCCCACGGTTCCAAAGTTCCAAATAACAAAAAAACACACACACACACAAACTCAAACTAAAGCATAGTATATTAACACATTCAACAAAATACAAAATTTTAATCAATCGAATTAAATTCTCCAAAAAAAAAAAAAAGAAAAGAAAAAAAACAAAGACAAACCAAATTCCTTCATTTGAATGTTGAGACATAGAAAAGTTAATAAGTAACGAAAGAAAATTAGAAGCAAATTTAATTCGCGCAAAAAATTGAAAAGATTAATTTTTTCTATCTCGTAATTTTACGAGAGTTTTGAGAATATGAAAACTGAATAGAAGCAATTATTAATAAATTGAAAGAGTTATTTTCCAATGAAATGCAAAAAGAGATGAAAAAAAAACCAAATAAAAGATGAAAAAAATAATAATCAAAAAAAAAAATCATTATACAAAAAGCTTTCGAGGAGGCTTTGATGTTTCATTTTGCTGATGGCGTCACATTGTTACATTTTGAACTGTACAACATGAAAATGATAAAGTGAATTTTTACATGTTACTCCAAACGACAAAGCACACACAAAAAAAGATGACGACAACCACAGAAAATGAAGTAGTGAAAAATTGCTATTATATACATTCAGTCGGTCGGATCTTTATCTATCTGTTTGTTAACCATTCGAATTTCGAATAATATGAGAACTGTGTCATGATCTGGCCCATGGTAAAATGTTCAGTATATCGTGTACTGTTGTGTTGGAGGGCACGTGTACGTTCCATTTTCAGTTGGTGTAAATTATTTGTATCTTTCACTTTCAATCTTTTACTTTTACCATTTAGCATTTTCGGTGGTAAAAAAGTACGCATAAAATCACCCATCATCATCATCATCATCATCATCATCATGATCAAATCATCAATGAATACCAGATTTGGTGTGACAAAATTATTAATAATAATTATTGTTACAATTGTAATGTTGTTAAGTGGCCTAATCGATGCCTATGATCCCGAAGATGAAAATATAAAATTTATCATACCAAAAGATGGAACATTCGAAGCATTTTATCCACGCGAAATGTATGGCATACCAAATGGAGCCGCACGAGCACCACATTCACATGGAAGTTTCTTTAAATATCGTCATCCCGCTTTAATTGAATCCAAAAATAGCGCTGCATTTGGTTATCGATTTGATGGTAAACGTCGATTCAATTTCGATTAATTGACAGAGAAAAAAAGGCGCAACAAAAAATATTTTCACATTGTTTGCGATTTGCGATTAATTAATGGATGCATCAAGCGCCACATTAGCCATTTGGCTATAATTTAAGTTGTTTAGTTAGTTGATGATGACACAAATGTTTTTGCTGGGGTTTTTTTTTCTTCTTGTAAAATAAAAGGACAAGTAAAAAAAAAAAATACTAAAATTATTTTCATTGTAAAGATAATATTGTTTGATGGGTTTTTTTTGTGCTGGTGTTATGTGCTCAATTCATTTGTATTCCAATTATTATTATTATATATAGGCGAGAGAGTTAACATTTCGATCACAACGGGAACATTTAGCATGGCATTAAATGTATGAAAAGGCACAAAAACATCATAATATTATTAATCTATATAATGAATAAATGAACAAAAAGTGAATGTTTCGATTACTTTATTTTATAAATCGTTCGCAGAATGTTATTCGCAGTGTGTGCGATTTAATTTTTTTGTTTTCTTTCGCTGAGTTTGTAATGAACAGAAAGACTTATGAATTATAGACACCTATAACATAACGACTTTAAATTACCGCTGCACCTCTCAAAACTATACATACAGTGTCTGTGCACTGTGTAAATTGTAAATTGTTTTCATTGTATTTCTTCATGAGAATATTCCAATTTTTTTTTGTTTTTTTTTTGTTTGGTTTATCGCATTCGGTTGATTTTGTCTTTTTTTCATTCGAGCAATCGAATTGTTATTATTATTATTATTTTAATGATTTTTGAAGTAAATTTTTTTGTATCGTGAATATGTTGCGCATTGTTTGCAGTGTTCGATTGGTGTTCGTCAGCTATTGTGTTTCTCTTTGGTATTCGTTTCATCAGGCTGCGATTTGGTCGATGATGCGGCAGTCGATGATGATAATTGTTCGCTTGTTCTCCGATTTCCGTCTGTTGACCATTTTTCACTGGAAATATTTGTAACAAGGAAACATGGAAAATGAAATTTCATAATAAAAATAACACATTGAGCTTACTCATGATGGCCATCATTTTTCTGCGTCGTCCATTGAATATTTGGTTGAATTTCAACTTTTCGAAAATGTTCCGAATAAATTGGTTTTCCTTTTTGTCGATTTTTCTCTTTGAAATTGTCAAACCATTTCTTGTATCGCTCTTCGGTTGTCAACGTTGTCACTTGATTTTGATTGTGTCGAATTTGGTTATTTTGCCCTTCAGCCTTTATCGTTTCCATTGGCTGTTTCGTTTGATTTAAAGAGATCCAGGTGTCGGTTGTATTTTGTATTTTATCATTTCGTTCTTCAAAATTCATCGAATAAAAATCATTTCGGGCAATTTTTGAGGATCGTGTTGATTCATCGAGCTGCAAATCATCATTGTCCGGAATTGCAATTAAAAATTGTTTTGATTGTATTGTCGTTGTCTGGATCATATTATTATTATCATCGCTAATATTCATGTTTGCATTCATTTTCAATTGATTGTTGTAATTATTATTTATTGAATGTTCGTCCGGATATATTGGCCTAATGACATTTGATGTTTGTCGACTGTATGCTTCGCTCAATTGAATTTTTGGTGGATTTTGTTTTTGAATTTGTTGTTGCTGTAGTTTCTGATCATTTGCCAGTCGTTGTTCATCGGTGACCAGTTCATGAACCGGCCGTATATCATAAATATCATTTTCATTTATCGTATTCATGTCATTTGTATTATTTTTTTGAAACGATTTCACATATGTTCGTAACTTTTGTTTATAATTTGATAATTTATTGTGACGTTTTTCACTCTGTTCAATATTCCAGATCGTCTCACTGGTACTGGAATCATTCATCTTATTCCAGTACATTGTTTCAGCATTCGATTGAATTTTTTGAATTGGAATCTTTTTATAATCGACTGGATCCAATGTACCAATCGTACTGATAATGTCATTTTGATATTTGTCGGCCGTAAAAACGTTGTCTTTATTCAGCTGAGGGCGAGGATTTTCGGTTGTAGTTATCGTCGTAATGGAATGCACAATCGATGGCCATGTAACAGCATCGCTCAAACTAAACGGTATCATTTGAATCGGTGGATTTGGTAATATTTTTCGATTACCGGCACCAAAATTATGTTTACTATCATTTGAAAGTACATCCAATGGCATCGGTGGCCGATAATAACTGAGTATTTGATTTGGATATTTTTCCAAATATTCACTAACAACTGGAATCACTGTTAATCGTGGCGGAACCGGTTTAAATTCGGGAATTCGTTTAAATATCGGCGGCAAAATCACTTTTTGCGGTATCGGCTCAAGCATTTCAAATGTTGAATATTCTTTGCTTGCCGTTGGTTTTTTGATCATCGAATAATCCCGATTTTGATCACTTGAATCGGATAAACGTTTTGATTTCGGTAAATTTGAATAATATTTAAATGTATGAACATTTTTGTCATTGTACATTTCACGAAGATTTGGACGCAATCGTTTGGCATCACCATCATTTGTTGCCGATGGTTTTAATGCTATCGGCAAATTCCACATATATGGATAATTCAATTTATTTCGATTTCGATAGTAACGATCATTTTGGCCAAGTTGATTCATGACCAAAGATTGTTGCACAACATAATTGAATAATGGAATCGATGATATTGAATCGGATGGTTTAAACATTTCATTGGTTAACAATTGATTGGTTGGTATTGATGGCAAACGTGGATTTAGATTTGTTGAATATGCCATCGATTGAATGGCAGGCGATGGTAATTTGGCCTTGTGATTATTATCAATTGGTTGCACTGAATATTGGAATTCATTTTGAATATTATTCAATATATTTGGATAAAAATTATCACGTTTATTTAAATCATTCCAAATATAATAATGAATATCACTGGTGTCAGCTGGATAGTCACCATTTTTCTGTTTATTATCATTTTCTAGACGATATTGACTCGCAATCGAATTGATGATATTCAGTGTGAACAAAACAAATAGTAAATATTTCATTATTATTATTTTCGAATTTTTGAAGTATATTTTACACCAACGATATCATCGATTCGGTAAATCACTTTATTGATCGAACAATTCTTTTGAATATATAACAATTTGCTTGGTATTTTTGGTTCGTCACATTGTTTGGCTATTTGTTTTTTTTTTTTTTTAAGAATAATTGATTATCACTTTACAATTGAAATTTGGTTAAATAATCATCACCGATCGGTGAAACAGATAAATAAATCAGGTATTTTGGGACTTTCAAACACCATTTAGAACCGTTCAAGCGAATGTTCTGTTTGCAAATGTTATTCATTTATTGCGATTCCGCTATTTTTAAACGGCCACTTTTTTTCAACTTCAAAAAATGGAGACGAATAAATGATAAGGAAATGAAATGCAGAATGACCACCAAATTGGACGGACATTGGACATAGTGAAGAGAGAGAGAGAGAGAGAGAGAGACAGAGCGCGGACCGGTCCAATAATAATGAAGAACGAAATTCGTTCGTTTTGATTCATGAAAAAGGCACAAAGACAAAAACAACGTTAATGTTAAGATGTTAATATGTTAATTGCTTTTGTTTAAGTTCCATTTACCAGAACTAATAATACCAAAACTAAAATATTAACCGACATTTCTTGTGCCGGCTTCAGTTCATGTCGTTCAACTGGTTTTTTTTTCTTTCTTTCGATAGAACTTTATACCACACATTTGCGCGAAGACAAACCTGAACATCTATGGAATTATGAACCAATCGTTTCCATTGTTCCTCAACACATTATGTTTTTTTTGACTTCGGTGGCTGACCGCCATTCATTCACCGATTCCAATGAAAATAAATAAAATAAAAAGAAATTTTTCATTTTGTTTTATTTAGTTTTTTATATAATTTTATCATTTCACTTTTTCTACTTTAGAATGAAAACAGGTCATTCCCATTTCAAAAAAAAAAAAATTAAAAAATCTATTTTTATTTTTAATATCTTATTTTCTATTGCTTAACTACATGTCAGTCATTCAGAAGAATGAAATAAAAAATAAAAATTTTAATTTATAAATGAGTTTCTGTAATGTCTTCAATGTCCGCTTCTCCCAAATCTTCAAATCTTCGAATTTTATTGTCTGCAAATCGATCGGCTGCTCCAGCAGCTCCATTTGATATTGGTATCGGATCACCAACAGACAACATAGGACACATGCAAGGAACAAATTGAATTTTTTGTTTAGCATCAGCATTTTTAAATTGTGATTCAATTGATGGCTGTTGCTCGGCACGTATATCATTGTGACGGAACGTCCACAATGGGATTCTTTGGAATGAATCGAAATAATTTTGATCTATTCGCATCATGGGTCCGAAATTTGTGTTAGAAACTAAGTCATCGGCTGGGATTAGTTTTTTTAGCAAATCTGACGATGTTGATGCTAAAGCTAAAGGTTCTGTTGGAGACGATGGGACAGTTGTCATTTTGGTTGCTGTTGTTGATGCAGATGCCATCATATTTGATTTGGAATTTTCCTTTTCATCGATGGTTTCACTTGTTTTTCCAATGTGTTGGCTCTGTCGCGACGGAATGTTTGTCATCAGTCGCGGAAATGTCATGAATGGAATATAATAGTTTGGATAATATGATGATTGATATGGTATCATTGGTTGATAGGCATATGAACGAAAGTATCCAAATGGAATTGGTCGAACTCCTTCCGAACTAAAACCAAAGATAGGAGAACATCGTATTTAAGAATCGGCATCGAGAATAATTGAAACACACACACACACACACACACACGAAAAACTCACTCATTTTCATTTGAATTGGTTTGCGGATATGATGACCACCAAAATGCCTGACACGCGGCAATCACTGTTGCAATCACAATCTTTTTTAGGAGAAAAAAAAATACAAATTAAAACTCTGAAATTTCAATTTATGGATCGCAATTATTATTATTATTTACCAATTCCAAATGTACCAACATTATTCCGAAAAGCCTGTGTCTACCTTGAATTCTAGCGGTCGTCGGACAAATAGATCAGTTCAGTTTGACTTCTTATCGTTAAAAATAACATAATTGTTGCATCCAAGAGAATTTATATGGTGCATCATTTCAATCATCCCCACCTAACGTATCTCTTCGAGCGCGACTGACTGCAACACAAATCGGAACTCGAACCGAAGTTCAACCAAACGCATTAACTAAATTAACAAGAATCCACAAAATGTTCTGAAACAAAGCGCATCAATTCCAATCAATGGGAGTAAAATTAAAATAGACAAGAATCTAATGTAAAAAGGTATCTACAGTGAACATCGTACGGCAGCTGCCACATATAAACGCATATATTTCGGACCATTAGCCCATACAATAAAGCCACCGGTATGATTAACCATGCATGGACCCTACTCACGGAAATATTACTGTCTCTTTTTCCCATTAATCGGCCTTAAGAACAAATATTAAAAGCATTTCAACTGCAACAGAAGATATTTATTATTAGTTAAACTATTCATCATTTATTCTTGTTATTTGTGAGCGTCGGCATTTAAACTACAACGTCATGGGATTTAGAGTTTAGTTGTTGTTTTTTTTTTTTTTAATTTTCGAGCATCTTTGACATGGGATCTCTGTTTAAACACAGCAAAACGATATTTTTTCCCCTTTCATGATTAACTTTGCGGCTTTATTGGAATATATAAGACGTTTTGACCTGATCAAAACAGAAGTTGAAACACGATCGTTTAAACTTTTTTTTTATTCTTATTCAAACACGAATCTGTAAATAAAAATCGAATGGAATGCAATTGATTGAAAGGAAACGCAAAATAACATTCGAATTGAAAGTGTAAATGATGAACACGGAATGCAAAATGGTTGCCGCGGTCATCGATATCAATTTTCCCGATTTGGCTACACGCCACAACATCACATTAGAGTATCTTATCGCCGCGTTCATGACCAAAAGTGATCCGTGCCGAAAAAGTGCGATAGTATTTCAAAAATTTTAATTTCGTTCCCCGAAGAAGAAGAAAGTGCTCATAAGCCATTTCCCAATGCAATCGAATTTCCATTGGATTGATGGCTTTGAACTCACATTATTTTGAGAATTGTATTCAAGACAATAAATACTGGATTTCATCCAATTTCCATGAATAATAAATGAAATGAAAAAAAAAACATGAAATTCTTTCATTTCCTTTCGTTCCGACACCTTCAACGAGAAGAAATTGAATCGAGTTCGAGAATCAACTGATCCCTCGGTCAACGAACCCAAAAAGAAAAAAAAACACCGCAACTAATCAATTTGCTCGTTATTATTGTATTAATTCGTGTTGTTTTTATGTTAAAAAAAAACCGAACTAAGCAGACAGCATTAACAAAAGCAAACGATAAAGATGAAGTATAAGAAAAAATGCATCGATGGCTACAACCGACTACTTGTTTTCGTGTAGCATTCATCTCCGCCTGTGTCTTTTCCTCTTGCACTCTCTCTCTCTCTTCCTCTCTCGTTTTCACAGTCGCTTCTTTCGTTGCATTTGTTCATTAAACGCAACGATCATGATTAGGTAGAGATATACGGAGATTCATTGGCCATAATTGTACTAGATTGGTATCTGAAAAATTTACGAGTCCATATGAATGGACGCGGTTGTTTTTAAAATTTAAAAATTTTTCAACCCGAGCCATATTAGATGTTCTTCAGTGTTGGAACCATGGCGCTTATTTTTTTATAGTTGTTGACGTCATATCCTGATCGGAATAATATTTTCCACTTTAAACGTATGTTTACATTATCTGTTCCCGGTTCGATCTATTTGTGTTTGTTTTTCGTATTTCATTTTTCGAAAAAAAAAAATTTATTCTCGAATGATTCAGTTGGAATGGGATGAATATCTATTTACGCCTCAAGTTTTTTTTTCATTTTCAAAAACATTCAAAACTTTGAATATGAACTTTTATTCATCTCGATCAACATTTAGAGATGTAACGGTGTTGTTTTCGATATTTTCGTATCTCTATGTTTTGATCGAAATGAATAAATAAATACAAAATTTAATTCCAAATGCAAATATTTTGCGAAAATTATTCATTTTTCAACCCAATCTATATGAGATGATAATATTTTTCACTTCAAATGTGTATTTACATTTGAGGCTCGTTTTATTTTGTATTTACTTTGTTTCGGAATTTATTTTTTGTGTGCCATGTTTCGAAAAAAAAATTATTATCTCTTGAATAATTCAATTGGAACGGGATGAAGACTTTCAAGCCACAACTATAAAAGTTCGCCCTCACTTTCATTTGGAATCATTCAAAACTTAAATATTAATTTAATAATAATTGAAGAATTGTTGCAAAATGTTGGACTATCAAAGGTTGTTCATTTGTTGTGTTTTATTTGTAAGTTTTACTTTAGATTATTTTTATCCAACAAAATAATTGAGCATTTTTCAATTAATTTCATTGTGAAATTAATTTGTTTAGGCAAGCGTATGGGGAAAAAAGCCGAAAATAGCTCCAGGAGAAGGAGAACCGTAAGATTATAGAATATTGTAATTGGAATTCATCATTTTGGATTTCATGAAATTTTTTAATTTCTAATATACAGAAACGAGGCAGATTTGGTCAAATATCTTGATAATTGGTAAGATTGAAAAAACGCTCAATAAAACATTTGGTAATTCTTGAAACTATATTACACTTCATTCATCCCACAGTTTAGACCATTTTTATGCAAATAGAAATTTGGGAACGCAAGAATTGAAGAAGAAAATTCCTTTGAGTGACTGGAAAAAAATGCCCTATGTTGCAAAAACTGCTGTTTTGCCTAAATTTAAGTCACTGTAAGTTACGAGTTCGTCTTTATCTTTGAAAAACTTTGAAGCTAATATGGAATTTTTTTCAGTTCGGGAGGATTACATAATATTTATACAATCACCGATGATGGTGCTCGTTTTGCATTTGATGCAATCAATTGTTTTGTTAAGGACGAGTAAGTATACAATTTTGAACGCTTCACCGTCATATTATTCAAATAAATTTATCTTTGTTCTTTATTTTGCCTGAAAGATGCGACAAGTCCCTGTGGTAGTAAGTGTTCATTTCGTTTATAGTTTTATTATTGAAAAAGATTTTTCTTTTTTTTGATGATTTATATTGATGCAATGTGAAATATTTGAATATTTAATAGTGGGCGAGTCGACTACAACAAATTTCTTAATAAGAAATTATCTGAAATGCAAAGTAAAAATAAAACTGTGGATTTTGTTGTCTATTATTATAGCAATCGCAATGACCAACAAGTGTAAATATAAACTCAAACATTTCCCTTTTCTTTCGTTCTCTGTGAATTTTTAATATTCATGAATCTTCATTTTATAGAAAAGACGAGGCCAACAAAAATTAGTAAGTTTAAACTGATTAAGATTTTTTTTTGCTTCCAACTATTCATCTTTTCTTTTTATTTAATTCAGTGCTGGAATAGCGGGAGTTGAAGACGGACGAATACGTCTGCAACTAGCATTCGATTATTTTAAAAGAATGGACTCCGGTGCTTCAACATCAGCCTGATCATTTTCAAAAAATTGTGTCCATGATAAATCTTTACCAAAGTCAGATTCTAAGTATGTGGCAATTATATTTACATCATTGGACAGTAAAACATAAACGAATTTAATTCTGATATTTGCGTTTGAATGTAAGAAACATGTCTTTTTTGTAAAAATGTATTCATTTACTTCTTTAAAAAATGGTTGTTTTTGTGAGACAAAAATAAAAACTTTGTTCAATTGCGAATCATCTGAAATTTAACGTGTTATTATTTCGATGCAGGGTTATCAAAAAAAAAAAATCCATTTCAATTGAATTTGAAATTAAAATTAGAGAATTGTTGAAGATATCAAGGACAAAAATTGTATATTTTCTACGTGAATACATTCAAATATGCCTAAATGTTCGTAAGTATCTTCTGAGCGTCAAGTTTTATTTGTTCAACTGTCGATTCGAGCAAAGCGAATACTGATGATATGTATGACACTCCAACAACAAATAATTTCAAAAAATCTATTTTCTATGAATAAAATGTACAATAAGATTGATAATATTGTTTCATATTGGGGAATATCGCTTTGCCTAAACACTGAAGACGAATAAAGTTTTTTAATGGTTTGTGTTTCCGAAAGCATTTTCATTGAATGAACGAACGGTGCTTATATTATTTGAGCTTTCAAAATGACAATCATCAAAATTGAAGTCGGATTGAATCTGAATAATCATAAGATTGTTCAATCAAAACATATGTCTCTTGTCTTGTTCCCATTGTTTGTTGTTGTTTGTTTAACTGATGAATATGCTTTCGATGTTTGAAATTCGAAGATACGCTTTTCTATTGTGGCCCATGAAAATGAATCCGAACCAAGACAAGGGAGAATTCAATTGGAACTATCTTCTTGGAAGAATGCCCTGTATCAAGATAATTAACAAACGATAAATAAACAAATATTCAAACACTGCTGCATTTATTCAATTTATTATTTATATTTTGTCATACTGCATAATCCGATCGGTTTGACCTGTTGACCATTCTACATTTCCTAGTAATATTATTACTGTCCAATCTACTTTTATGACACACGATCAATCAATGTTTGACTTGAATGCATAAAAGCCTCTAAACATGCACACTGCACACTGCACACTGCACACACCAGTCAGCAATCACAACAAAGCACCAGCGAAATGAATCAAATTTAATCGACAGCCATAAAATCCATTTGATTTATTAAAATCATACACTTACCAAACCGGAGAGTCTCCAATTCTCGTTCGTCTTTTGACACATATGTTATATTTGAAAACAATCCAGAATGGAACTACGACATTCCACCAAATGAAATTGATTTGAAAAAATGAGAAAATAAAAGAAATGAATACCAAACAACGGCCCATGTGTCAATCAATTTTGTTCTGTTTGATTTTATTATTATTATATATTATTTATTTGTTTAAATTTCGAATCGTATTTGAATAATTTAATAAATAACTACAATAATAGCCCTAATAAATACAACATGAAGAACAATTGCCCATTATATTTAGTATTTATCAGGGTCATTTGTGTCTCCTTACTTTTGTCACTTTTCTAGCATTATTTTTCCACTTTCAGCTATCCATGTTAAATATTTAACGAAGACAATTCAAAATATTTTTTTTTGTTTTCAAAAATTTCGATCTCGAAAAATGTAGTCGATTTTCCTTGGATAAGCTACAATGCCAGGCGCTTCAGCTATAATTTCTTCATTCAATTCGTTTTACATGTGGACGGTGGAAGCTTCATATAGTATTGTTGAACCGCAAATCATAATAATAATTGAATTGATTTTACAAATTTCATTAAAAATTGAAAATGCCCGTTTCGTTTGCCCGTTTTTGTCTCCTTATTGAATAATAATCATAATGGAATCAATCAATTTAAATTTTCGGAAAAAAAGACATTTTTGTTTTTTTTTTGTTTTTTGTTCATTTCTTATATATCAATACATTTCCATTAGGTGGATAGTCTTTGCCAGAGTGCTCTCATGTTTCAATTGTTTGTTTCATTGCAAAAATCCAAGATAAACCAATTAAAATCAAATTCAATATATTCAACATTGAATTCGAATGAAATGACTGATTTGCATTATTTTTGCTCAATTTTGGAAATTTTCGATGTCGTGAGGTGGCCGTTTCGGTGACATCATTTAATGCATTTCCATTTGATTGTTGTTCCGAATTGTTTATTGAATGCTCTTCAATTGATGGTGCATCTTGTGTTAAACGATCATGTTTGTGCTCAATATCAATATCTTGTGATGGTTCTTCAAGTCGAGCATCTTCACCAAAATCATCTGTGTCCATTGATTTTATTGATTCAACAAAATAAACGGCACGATCACCGACTGGTTGAGTTGGCCGAAAATTATGCGTTAATGAATGACCCTCCTCATCATGGATTGTTCGAAATAATTCAATCTGTAAATATTTTGATCGATAAGAGGCGATAATGACGATCAATTTATTAGTTACAAAAAGACGAACAAAAAAAAACGACATAAAATTGAAATCACAAAATGAAAATGTCGAAAAAATTAAATTCAAATTCAAATTGACATCCAATTATATATTCGAATTCAAAAAAAAAAACGTATTTTGAATAATAATAATGCCGATTCCCGTTTATCATTTCGCTTTTGCCATTGCCTTGATCGCTATGGATGTCATAGACACCCAAATTGATTGAGCAAATTGGACTGACATCCGTTGATAATAATCATAATAATAATAATGGATATATTATTCTTATAACTTACAAATAGCTAGCTATAATGGAGAACTACGTAATTTCAGTCTATACAGAATCGAACAATGCACACGTGAAGCAAAAAAAAAAAAATGGAATTAAGCAAATATCTTTTTTGGATCTCTAAGCTTTGCACGTCATTTTAGAACTACAACGAAAAAAGTGTTTGTTTGTTCCACATCTATTCCCGTATCAATCAATGCAATTTCAGAAAATTCGAATAGAACCGATGAAATGCCGGTATAGGTTCAGAGAGGCCGATATGGTGTGATTATAATGATATGTCATTATGAAAAAAATGAAAAAACAAAAATAAATAAATATGTATGTATATAATTTAAAATTACCTGAGCATGTGATAGCGGTATTGATTGCTGAAAATCAATCCACGTAACAACTTCACTGCATGGTGGTGTTGTCAATGATCCATGATATGTATAATATTGATCGAGTTCGGGCAATAATAAATTACCAATTGATTTCATATGTTGAAATGAGGTGGATGTTTCGGGTTCGGATACATTGGCCAACAGTTCAGTTATTTCAACATAATTTGGATTGTCTTCATCGTCCAACTGGAAACAGTTTAAGGATTTCTTTTATTTTTTTTCTCTGCCTCCCTCCTTCGTCTAAATTTTTTTTGTCTCACACTAATGATGCCAAAACTTACATTGAAGAAAAATGCTAATACAGCCAAACCATCGGATTTTTCCATGGCTGAACGAATATTACGATATTGTTTTTTATAAAAAACCATATGCAATTCCATTGGGAAACTGTTAATTAAATGTGAATAATATTTAAAGGCATGATTTAATTTTCAATTAATAAATTGTTATAATAATGAATTGAAATTAATCTTACCTTTGGCCATCAATCAAATCTTCACTGCCAAATGTGTCATTTTCGCCCCAATGGAAATGAAATTGAGAAAATGCATATGGTCCTGTCAATGGCCCACCGCGTATCATTGGACGATGATCCGATTCAATTGACACCATTACTTTAAATGGAAATGAACAAAGTTTGTTTGTTTATCTATGGATATTTAAATAGTTGAAACCGCAAAACAAGTGCCATATGTTCACGATTCATGACTCATGACAATTCAACATTTGTCGATGCATTTTCTTTTTTTTGGTTATATAATCTTACCGGTGTGACCGTTGTTTTTAATAATCGTTTGATTTGGTAATAAATCTAATCCATCAAATATCAATGGCTTCAAATTGATGTGTTTTACATTCAACGAATCGATATCAATGGGACTTTGGTATTTGCCAAAGCATGTATTGTATTGTTCACCCCAGTGACTGGGACCTGTTTTTGATTTTTTTTTTTTTAAAAAAAAAGAAGAAATTTTTAATTTTTCCCGTTTTTCAAGTGTATTTTCATATGTGTACCTTTAGGTCCTTCATAGCCGAAATCTTGACACCGGATCCGAGATGCAACTGAAATCCAAAAATAAACAAACAAAAATTTTAATCTCCAAACACTCTTTCGTCGGTTTCTTTTCTCTTAACCCAAATCGTTAATCCTCAAAATCTAATGAAATTTAATTTGAATTAGCGTCTTCAAACCAGAATGATCGGCCATCATATGTGTTAACAGGTGGCAATGCATTCATTGACCACTAACCACCCAGACCATCGTTTCCTTGCAATATAATTAACTTAATTTTTCAACGGAGATTTTCAATATTGAAAATTAATAAATATGACGGAAATATTCTATCAAAGTTTTGTTGGTTTTTTTCATTAATTTTTTCGTTTTGTGTTTACATAACAAACAAGATGCTGTTTTCTTCAATATTTATTCATCACAAAGTGCTAATGATGACTTCAAATGAAGTTTGTTCTTTTTTTTTGTTCACTTTTTAAGAAAAAAGTCACTTATTTTGGTGTCTGTTCAAATCCAAGAGAATATGAGAATAATTTTTTAAGTGAAAAACAAAGAAGAATATTCCACGAAGCTAAAAATAAATACGTCCGATCTCATTGGTTTTTGGGCAAATTGATATTCCAACTACGATTTGTGTATTGGCTACACATGACCAATTTATGTACAACATAGTGCAACAGACAAACAGACTGGCTACGGATGCTGAATATAAAAAAGCCGGTGTTTGTAAATAAATAAATGATCAAATATTTGGTTGCGTCACAATTGTGTTCATATTAAAATGATGAAATCGCGTCCGTTCAGTGCCAAGGCTGTGATGATACAAATCAACAAATTTGAAATTAAGAACCAAAAATCTCGAAATGTTAAAAAAAAAAACAAAAACAAAAATCGAATTTGCTGGATTTTCGGTTGAATTCAATTTTCGACTTTATCAAAATAAATCGAGGAAATGAAATTGTTATTGTTTGACAATAGCCCACGTCACAAAATCCAATGTGTACATAAAATGGCATGAACCAAATAATTGTATTTCGTGTCTCGTGTACGGCCGCATAAATTTGTCTATTTTCTATGTTACATGCTATGACTTTGAACAGTTATTCGAGTTAAAGCATTAAACAAATTCTACGGTGTGGCCTCACAAGACAATAACACAATTTTATAAATTTAATATGACATTTTGCATTGCGTGAGCAATATTATATAGATTTAAATGATGTGTGATTCTGAATTGACAAAGACAATTGGCCGAATAATAAATAATAAATAATTTAATAACCATTTTCATGTTTGAAAATTATTATCATAATATATTTTTGAATTTAGTCATTGTTCGAATTGTTTTCGATAAATTCATGATTCACATATTTATATTCCTAGTTGGTATTCCGTTTGAATACTGTTCATTGAACAAACGAAGCATATTCAAAAAAAAAAAAAACAAAACAAAACAAAAACAGGAATGCCAACGATGGATCTGGAATCTTCATTATTCATTTATGTTTATGACAATAAAATACGATTAAAAAGCCCAAGAAAGTCATTAAAAATTTCAATTTATTGCTATCGATGACGTTGTCGCAGCGATGCCTTTTGTTTAATGCGCAATGTGTGCATCAGATGAAATATTTTCGGTATTCAGTTATCAGGCCGAATCGGACGGCCATTGTTGCCTCGAAATAAAACAAAAATGCCATTCAGCTTCAGTCATTCAGCCCAGAGTTATTATTGCCTTTGATATATTATATAATAATGCAAACACACGAAACGGAGAACGGAGAACGAAGATCCAATTTGTTATATTGGCAATTGGCAATGTATGCACAAAAACCATAATAATAATAATAATATTACAAAAAAAAATGCTTTAGAAAATTGATCGCAATTCATTAGCGCACACATCAAACGATATGGAACTATTGCTATTTTTCCCGCTCCTTCTGCTGTTTGGCTACAAATGAATCGATCGCATGTTGCATGCAATTTTTAGTTCGAATATTCAAAAAAAAAAAAAAATTAATTAAATATTTTAGTCACACATATGTTCATCAACTCTGTCCATATCTGTTCTTGAATCTGTCGATTTCACTTCGGCACAGCACATGGCACACATCGCACACATGGCATATTTGAAAGAACAATGAGCAATCCAAAAATCACAACATTATGTCCACTCTGCCGTTTAGTTAAACTTTCTTTTCAACCGAAATTCAGTATTCAATTGCATTTTGGATTTCAGGTTTTTCGATATGTTTGTTTTTTGTTTTTTGTTTTTATTAAATGTATTCTTTCATTTAGAAAACTTAAACAAAAACAAACACGTAAAATCCATTCTCAGCATTGTTAATTTGAAGTGTGGAGTGTGTGTGAACTACATAAAAATATGTTGTTGGTTTGTTTTTTCTCTTTCGGTTGTTTAACACAATCATTACCATTGTTTATTCTAAACTAATTGAAATTGTTTTGTTCAACACTTTTGATGGTTCAGAGCTCATTCCGGCCGGATGACGCGCACATTTGTCTTTAACTAAAAAGTTTTTCTTCATTTCTGAATTGTTTGTAGTAAGAACTGAACACTGAAAACAAATTTAAGAAGAATATCAGGAAGCCATCGAATCGATCAATTGATTGGGTGCAAAAATGTTGAAAACAACAAACATGGATAGAGAAAATGGGATCCTGTGAAAATGAAACATCTGTTTTTGATTATATTATATTTTAAAACGGCACAGGTCAGGTCAATTGTGTATTGTATATACAGTTGTAACCTGTATACTATAGAATCACGGTACACCATTATTGACCAGCTGACTCATGGATAAACTACAACCATTGATTCATTTAACGAACTTGAAGCGAAAATATTAAACAAACTTTGAATTGAATACAGTTTGAATCGCTCTCTCTCTCTCTC